>CM038393.1:138845792-138870423 GCA_021498475.1 Saguinus midas
CGAAGAGGCGGTGGGAGCCAGCGGTAGCCGGCTGCTAGCGTTTCGTGTCTCTCCCACACCTGGAAAGTTTCAACGCTCTGTGGGCATAAAAGGAACATCCGAGGATGCGGCTAGGACTCACCCTCTGCGCCTTCACCGAGAGCTGCAATCCTGAGTCACCTCTCTGACGCCATCTTGCCTCGGCCCCCAAGTATTTTTTTATATGGCGTGTCTTTTAACGTTTCAGTGAATAATGAACTGCTATGGAGTAATCAGGATGCTGTTTAAGATAGCCACGCATTAAGTGCCTTCCTGAATGATGCAAACCTGGGTAGTATTCAGGAGTCTATTTCATATGAACTCTAATTGTGGGTATTTGTGACACATACGCACATGTGAGAGTGTCTGGAGTCTATTTGGCATATACCCTCATACAGAACCTGTTCGAATAATGCACACATGGAGAATAATGAGTAGTCGAATATTACACAGTGGTAATATCATCTGGAGTCTATTTTTTATAGGCACTCATTCAGAGAATTACATAATAATGCACACCTGCGGAGTACTCAAAAGTCTTTTTCCTATGGCCACACATTGACAGCCTCACTAAATGTACACATCTGGGGAAATACTCTGGATTTACTTTTCTCCCATCATTCAGAGTCTCATTAAATAATGCACACCTGTGGAATAGTCAGGAGACATTTTCATGTGGCTGTTAATTCAAAATGTCCTTGAATAATGTGCTGTAGTCAGGGGTCTATTTCATGTAGACACATATTCAGAGCCTCAGGGAATAAGAAAAAACCTTGCTATAGTAAGGAATATAATTAATATGGCCACATGTTCTGAGTCTCACAGAATAATACACTCCTGAATAATAATTAAGAGTTTATTTTTGATAAACATTCATTTTGAGCCTCAATGAATAATGCACACCTGTGGAGTATCCAAGAGTCTATTTCAACTGGAAACACATTCATAGCCTCAGTGGATGATGGATGTGTGGCTTGGTCACGATTCCATTTCATATGGTCACATACTTGTAACCTCTGTGAATAATGAACAAATGTAAAGTACTCAGGTCACTATTTCATATAGACACTCATTCAGAGTTTTCCTGAATAGTACAATTATTTAAGATTGACAACATTCTGTTTCTTATCTTCACACAAGAAGAGACTCACTGAGAAATACACACCTGAGAATTTTTTAGGAGTCTACTTTATATAGCCTCTCATTTAAAACCCAAGGAATAATGCACACTTGTGGAATAGACACTAGTCTATTTTATATGTCCGCAAAATTAAATCCTGAGTGAGTAAAACACAACTTTTAAATAGTAACTTTGTCTATTTCATATGCCCAAATATTCAGAGTCAGAGTCAATAATACAAAACTGTGGACACGTCAGGAAACAATTTCACATGGCCAAAGGTTCAGAGCCTCAGTGAATAGTACGTACCTGGGGAAAGCTCAGGACGCTATTTCATATGACATTTATTTCTGAAATTTATTGAATAAAGAACACCTGTATTTTAGTCAAAATTCTGTTTTCTATAGCCACATGTTCAAAGCCAAACTGATTAGCGTTCACCATGGGATAATTCAGGATTCTATGTCGTATAGCCACCAATTTAGACGTGAATGAAAAAACGCACACTTGTGGAATATTCAAAAGTCTCTATTTTATGGCCACTGAATCAGAGCCTCAAAGAGTAATAGAGACCTATGAAAAAGTCAGGAGTGTATTTCACATGGCCAGTTTTTCAGTACCTCAGTGAAGAATCATATATATCTCGAAAATACTCAGGGTTCTATTATTTATATTCATTTCTTCAGAAACTCACTGAATAATGCAAACATGAAAAATAGTCTGGATACTATTTGATGAGACCGTACACCCAGTGACTCAGTGGAAGAAGCACAGCTGAGAAATAGTTAAAAGTGTAGAGGAAGCAGTTCATTTTACATGGTTACTCATTCAGAAACTCACTGACGAATATACACATTGGGAATGTCAGAGTCCATGTCATATTGCCACTCAATCACAGCATAACGGAATAATGCACAGTGGGGCACTAGTAAGGAATCTATTTCATATGGCCTCTCATTCAGAGCTTCAGTGCAAAATAAACAGCTGTAAAGTAGTCAGCGCCCTTTTTCAGGTTTCCCCAAATTATGCAACTCCTTAAATGATACACTCATATGTGATAGTCAGGAGACAATTTGATATTGACACTCATAAAAAACCTCTTCAAAAACTGCACATATGGGGAATAATCATTAGTCTATTTAATATGATGATTTGTTTGGAGAGACAAAGAATAGAGCACACCTGTGGAGTCAAATGGGGTCTATTTCATAAGGCCACTGTTTCAGTTTTACAGGAAAAATATGTATATTTGATAATTCACAAATATCTTCCACATGGCCACTCGTGGAAAACTCTGTCAATAATACTCCCATCAGAAATAATCAGGGGTCTACTTCAAATGGCTACACATTCTGAGTCTCTGCAAGTAATGAACACCTGGGCAATACACAAGAGTATCTATTTTATGCCCACTTAGTCAGAGTTTCATTCAATAATACACACCTGGGGAAGAGATAAGAATCTACATTATGTAGACACTCATCTAGAGCTTCAGTGAATAATGCACACCAGTGTAATAGTCGAGCGTTTTTTATATGTCCCCACATTCTGTAACTGCCTGAATGATAGACACCTGGGGAATCGTCAGAATTCTATTTTATATTAAAATTCATTTAGAAATTTTTTGAATAATTCACATTAGGGCAATTGTCAGATATCTATTTATATGGTGTGTCATTCAAAGTTTCAGTGAATAATGAACTGCTATGGAGTAATCAGAATGCTGTTTAATACAGCCACGCATTATGTGCCTTCCTGAATAATACACACCTGGGTAGTAGACAAGAGTCTATTTCATATGACCACGAATTCTGGGTATTGCTGAGAAATACACACATGGGAGAGTGTCTGGAGTCTATTTGGCAGGACCGTCATACAGAACCTGTTCGAATAATGCACACATGGAGAATAATGAGGAGTCTATTTCATATGGCTACTCATTCAGACAAATAGTAAATAAGGCACATGTGGACTAATTAGAAGTCTGTTTTCTATGGACCCTCTTTTACAGCCTGACTGAATATTACACGTGGTAATATCATCTGGAGTCTATTTTTTATAGGACTCATTCAGTAAATCACTAAGTAATGCACACCTGCGGAGTACTCAGAAGTCTTTTTCCTAAGGCCACACATTGAGTGCCTCACTTAATGTATACATCTAGGGAAATACTCAGAATTTACTTTTCTCCTATCATTCAGTGTCTCAGTAAATAAGGCACACCTGTGGAATAGTCAGAGTCCAGGTCATATGGCCACTCAATCACAGCATTAAGGAATAATGCACAGTGGGCACTAGTAAGGAATCTATTTCATATGGCCTCTCATTCAGAGCTTCAGTGCATAATAAACAGCTGTAAAGTAGTCAGCGCCCTTTTCAGGTTTCCCCAAATTATGCAACTCCTTAAATGATACACTCATATGTGATAGTCAGGAGACAATTTGATATTGACACTCATAAAAAACCTCTTCAAAAACTGCACATATGGGGAATAATCATTAGTCTATTTAATATGATGATTTGTTTGGAGAGACAAAGAATAGAGCACACCTGTGGAGTCAAATGGGGTCTATTTCATAAGGCCACTGTTTCAGTTTTACAGGAAAAATATGTATATTTGATAATTCACAAATATCTTCCACATGGCCACTCGTGGAAAACTCTGTGAATAATACTCCCATCAGAAATAATCAGGGGTCTACTTCAAATGGCTACACATTCTGAGTCTCTGTAAGTAATGAACACCTGGGCAATACACAAGAGTCTCTATTTTATGCCCACTTAGTCAGAGTCTCATTCAATAATACACACCTGGGGAAGAGTTAAGAGTCTACTTTATGTAGACACTCATCTAGAGCTTCAGTGAATAATGCACACCAGTGTAATAGTCGAGCGATTTTTATATGTCCCCACATTCTGTCTCCTGAATGATACACACCTGGGGAATCCTCAGAATTCTATTTTATATTAAAATTCATTTAGAAAATTTTTGAATAATTCACAATGGAGCAATAGTCAGGTATCTATTTATATGGTGTGTCATTCAAAGTTTCAGTGAATAATGAACTGCTATGGAGTAATCAGGATGCTGTTTAAGATAGCCACGCATTAAGTGCCTTCCTGAATAATACACACCTGGGTAGTAGACAAGAGTCTATTTCATATGAACTCTAATTCTGGGTATTGCTGAGAAATACACACATGGGAGAGTGTCTGGAGTCTATTTGGCATGGACCCTCATACAGAACCTGTTCGAATAATGCACACATGGAGAATAATGAGGAGTCTATTTCATATGGCTACTCATTCAGACAAATAGTAAATAAGGCACATGTGGAGTAATTAGAAGTCTGTTTTCTATGGACCCTCTTTTACAGCCTGACTGAATATTACACGTGGTAATATCATCTGAGTCTATTTTTATAGGACTCATTCAGAGAATCACTTAATGCACACCTGCGGAGTACTCAGAAGTCTTTTTCCTAAGGCCACACATTGAGTGCCTCACTTAATGTATACATCTAGGGAAATACTCAGAATTTACTTTTCTCCTATCATTCAGTGTCTCAGTAAATAAGGCACACCTGTGGAATAGTCAGGAGACATTTTCATGTGGCTGCTCATTCGGAATGTCATTGAATAATGTGCTGTAGTCAGGGGTCTATTTAATGTAGACACATATTCAGAGCCTCATTGAATAAGACAAAACCTTGCTCTAGTAAGGAATCTAGTTAATATGGCCTCGTGTTCTGAGCCTCACATAATAATACACACCTGGAAAATAATTAAGAGTTTATTTTTGATAAACATTCATTTAGAGCCTCAATAAATAATGCACACCTGTGTAGTAGCTAAGAGTCTATTTCAACTGCAAACCCATTCATAGCCTCAGTGAATGATGGATGTGTGGATTAGTCATGATTCCATTTCATATGGCTACTTACTTGTAAACTCTGTCTATAATGTACAAATGTAAAGTACTCAGGTCACTACTTCTTTTTATTTTTTTTCTTTAATTTTTTAAATTTTTATTGCATTATAGGTTTTGGTGTACATGTGTTTAATGTGCAAGATAGAGGCATAGGTACACATTTGTTTGTGTGCTTTGCTGCCTTCCTTCCCTTCACCTACACTTATCATTTATCCCCAGGCTATCCCTACCCCCCACCACTGTCCTTTTTCCCTTCCCCCCAATAGGCCCCAGTGTGTTGTAGACCCCTCCCTGTGTCCATGTGTTCTCATTTTTTTCACCAGTCTATGAGTGAGAATATGCCGTATTTCTTTTTCTGTTCTTGTGTCAGTTTGCTGAGAATAATGTTCTCGAAATTCATCCATGTCTTTCCAAAGGACACAAACTTATCATTTTTGATTGCTGCATGATATTCCATGTTGTATATGTTCCATATTTTCCCAGTGCAGTCTATCATCCATGGGCATTTGGGTTGGTTCCAGGTCTTTGCTATTGTAAACAGTGCTGCAATGAACATTCATGTTCATGTGTCCTTATAGTAGAAAGATTTATAGTCCTTTGGATATATACCCAGTAATGGGATTGCTGGTTCAAATGGAATTTCTATTTCTAGGTCCTTAAGGAATCGCCACACTGTCTTCCACAATGGTTGAACTAATTTACACTCCCACCAACAGTGTAAGAGTGTTCCTCTTTTTCCACATCCTCTACAGCATCTGCTGTCTCCAGATTTTTTAATGATCGTCATTCTAACTGGCGTGAGATGGTATCTCAATGTGGTTTGATTTGCATCTCTCTAATAACCAATGAAGATGAGCATTTTTTCATGTGTTTGTTGGCCTCATGTATGTCTTTCCTTGTGAAGTGTCTGTTCATATCCTTTGCCCATTGTTGAATGGGCTTGTTTGTTTTTCTCCTGTAAATCTCTGAGATTTTGTAAATTCTGTATATCAGCCCTTTGTCAGATGCATAAACTGCTAAGACTTTTTCCCATTCTGATGGTTGTCGATTCACTCTAGTGACTGTTTCTTTTGCCGTGCAGATGCTGTGGAGTTTGATTAGGTCCCATTTGTCTATTTTGGCTATTGTTGCCAATGCTTTTGGTGTTTTGGTCATGAAGTTCTTGCCTACTCTTATGTCCTGAATGATTTTGCCTAGATTTTCTTCTATGGTTTTTATGGTGTCAGGTCTTATGTTTAAGTCTTTTATCCATCTGGAGTTAATTTTACTGTACGGTGTCAGGAAAGTGTTCACTTATTTTTCTGCACATAGCTAGCCAGTATTCACAACACCATTTATTTAACAAGGAATTCTTTCCCCATTGCATTTTTTTTCTGGTTTATCAAATATTTTATGGCTGTAGATATGTTGTGTTGCCTCTGATGCCTCGGTTCTGTTCCACTGGTCGATATCTTTGTTTTGGTACCAGTACCATGCTGTTTTGATTGCTGTAGCCTTTTAGTATAGTTTGAAGTCTGGTAGTGTGATGCCTCCTGCTCTGTTCTTTTTGCTTAGAATTCACTTGGCTATGTGGGCTCTCTTTTGGTTCCATATATAGCTCATGGTGGTTTTTTCCAGTTCTGTGAAGAAATTCAATGGTAGTTTGATGGGGATAGCATTGATTGTGTAAATTACTTTGGGCAGTATAGCCATTTTCATGATATTTATTCTTCCTAACAACGAACATGGAATATTTCTCCATCTGCTTGTGTCCTCTCTTATTTTGTTGAGCAGTGGTTTGTAGTTTTCCTTGAAGAGGTCCCTTACGTTTCTTGTGAGTTGTATTCCTAGGTATTTTATTTTCTTTGTAGCAATTGTGAATGGCAGTTCGGTCTGGATTTGGTTCTCTTTTAGTTTGTTATTGGTGTATAGGAATTCTTGTGATTTTTGCACATTGATTTTTTATCCTGAGACTTTACTGAAGTTGCTTATCAGTTTCAGGAGCTTTTGGGCTGAGGTGATGGGGTCTTCTAGGTATACTGTCATGTCATCTGCAAATAGAGACTATTTGGCATCCACATTTTCTATTTGAATACGCTTTATTTCTTTTTCTTGCCTGATTCCTCTGGCTAGATCTTCCAGTAATATGTTTAATAGGAGTGGTGAGAGAGGGCATCCTTGTCTAGTGCCGGATTTCAAAGGGAATGCTTCCAGTTCTTGCCCATTAAGTATGATATTGGCTGTTGGTTTGTCGTAAATAGCTTTTATTACTTTGAGATATCTTCCATCAATACCAAGTTTATTGAGAGTTTTTAGCATAAAGTGCTGTTGAATTTTGTCAAATGCCTTCTCTGCGTCGATTGAGATAATCATGTGATTTTTGTTTTTGCTTCTGTTTATGTGGTGAATTACATTTATAGACTTGCATATGTTGAATCAGCCTTGCATCCCCCGGATGCATCCTACTTGATCATGTTGGATAAGTTTTTTAATGTGTTGTTGCAATCGGTTTGCCAGTATTTTATTGAAGATTTTTGCATCTATATTCATCATGGATATTGGCTTGAAGTTTTCTTTCATGTTGAGTGTCTGCCGGGTTTCTGTATCAAAATGATGTTGGTCTCATAAAATGATTGGGGAAGGGTTCCTTCTTTTTGAATTATTTGGAATAGTTTCAGAAGAAATGGTACTAGGTCCTCTTGGTGTGGCTTGTAGAATTCGGCTGTGAACCCATCTGGACCTGGGCTTTTTTTGTTTGGTAGGCTCTTAATTGCTGCCTCAACTTCAAACCTTGTTATTGGTCTATTCATAGTTTCGCCTTCCTCCTGGTTTAGGATTGGGAGGACACCGGCATCCAGGAATTTATCCAATACTTCGTGGTTTACTAGTTTATGGGCATAGAGTTGTTCTTAGTATTCTCTGATAATGGTTTGAATTTCTGTGGTATCTGTGGTGACTTTCCCTTTATCGTTTTTTATTGCATCTATTTGGTTGTTCTCTCTTAATTTTTTATCAGTCTGGCTAGTGGTCTGCCTATTTTGTTGATCTTTCCGACAAATCAGCTCTTGGATTTACTAATTTTTTGAAGGGTTTTTCTTGTCTCTATCTCTTTCAGTACTGCTCTAATCGTAGTTATTTTCTGTCTTTGGCTTGGTTTTGAGTTTGTGGATCTTGCTCCTCTAGCTCTTTCAATTTTGACAATACGATGTTTATTTTGAATCTCTCCACTCTTCTCATGTGGGCACTTAGTGCTATATATTTTCCTCTACAGACTGCTTTAAATGTGTCCCAAAGATGCTGGTACATTGTGTCTTCGTTCTCATTGGTTTTTAAGAACTCTATTTCTGCCTTCATTTCATTGTTTATCTAATCAACATTCAAAAGCCAGTTTTTCAGTTTCCATGAAGCTCTGCGGTTCGGAGTTATTTTCAAAATTCTGAGTTCCAACTTGATTGCACTATGGTCTGAGAGACTGTTTGTTATGATTTCAGTTGTTTTGCATTTGCTGAGGAGTGCTTTACTTCCAATTATGTGGTCAATTTTGGAGTAGGTGTGATGTGGTGCTGAGAAGAACGTATATTCTGTGGATTTGGGGTGGAGAGTTTTGTAAATGTCTATCAGAGATGCTTGTTCCAGGACTGAGTTCAAGTCCTGGATATCCTTGTTAATTTTCTGTCTGGTTGATCTGTCTGCTATTGACAGTGGAGTGTTAAAGTCTCCCACTATAATTATGTGGGAGTCTAAGTCTCTTTGTAAGTCATTAAAAACTTCCCTTATATATCTGGGTGCTCCTGCATTGGGTCCATATATATTTAGAATCGTTAGCTCTTCTTGTTGTATCGATCCTTTTACCATTATGTAATGACCTTCTTTGTCCCTTTTGATCTTTGTTGCTTTAAATTCTATTTTATCAGAGACGAGAATTGCAACTTCTGCTTTCTTTTGCTTTTCATTTGCTTGGTAAATCTTCCCCCATCCTTTATTTTGAGCCTTTGTGTATCCTTGAGTTTGAGGTGGGTTTCCTGGATACAGCACACCGACCGGTTTTGGCTTTTTATCCAATTTGCCAGTCTGTGTCTTTTGATTGGTGCATTTAGCTCATTTACATTTAGTGTTAATATAGTTATGTGTGAATTTTATACTGCCGTTTTGATGCTAGCCGACTGTTTTGCCCATTGGTTCATGTAGATTCTTCATTTTGTTGATGGTGTTTAGCATTTGGTATGCTTTTATGATGGCTGGTGCTGGTTGTTTTTTTCTATGTGTAGTGCCTCTTTCAGGAGCTCTTGTAAAGCAGGCTTAGTGGTGACAAAATCTCTGAGTACTTGCTTGTTCATGAAGGATTTTATTTTTCCTTCACTTATGAAACTCAGTTTGCCTGGATATAAAATTCTGGGTTGAAAGTTCTTTTCTTTAAGGATGTTGAATATTGGCCCCCACTCTCTTCTGGCTTGTAGAGTCTCTGCCAATACATCTGCTGTGAGTCTGATGGGCTTCCCTCTGTGGGTGACCCGACCTTTCTCTCTGGCTGCCCTTAGTATTTTCTCCTTCATTTCAACCCTGGCGAATCTGACGATTATGTGCCTTGGGGTTGCACTTCTTGCAGAATATCTTTGTGGAGTTCTCTGTATTTCCTGGAGTTGAGTATTGACCTGTCTTGCTAGGTTGGGGAAATTTTCCTGGATAATATCCTGAAGATTATTTTTCAGCTTGGATTCATTCTCTTCATCACATTCTGGTACACCTATCAAACGTAGGTTGGGTCTCTTCAGATAGTGCCACATTTCTTGGAGATTTTGTTAATTCCTTTTTGTGCTTTTTTCTTTGATCTTGTTTTCTTGTTTTATTTCATTCAGTTGATCTTTAACTTCTTATATCGTTTCTTCTGCTTGGTCAATTCGGCTGTTGAATCTTGTGCATGTTTCATGAAGTTATCGTGTTGTGTTTTTCAGCTCCTTCAATTCATTCATATTCCTCTCTAAATTGTCCATTCTTGTTATCAATTTCTCGAATCTTTTTTCAAATCTTTTTTCAAGGTTCTTAGTTTCTTTGCACTGATTTAGAACATGTTCTTTTAGCTCACTGAAATTTCTTTTTATCCACTTTCCGAAGACTGATTTTTTCATTTCGTCACACTCATTCTCCATCCAGCTTTGTTCCCTTGCTGATGCGGTGTTTTGGTCCTTTGTAGGAGGTGAAGTGTTTTGGCTTCTGTTGTTTTCCTTCTTTTTGCGCTGGTTTCTTTCCATCTTTATGGATTTATCCGCCTGTCATCTTAGTAGTTGCTGATTTTTCAGTTGGGTCTCTGTGTGGACACCCAGATTGTTGATGATGATGTATTTCTGTTACTTAGTTTTCCTTCTGATGGTCTAGACCCTGTGCTGTACGAGTGCTGAGGTCCAATCCAGGCCCTGCTTCTCTGGGGTACACCTGTAGCAGCCATAGAACAGTGAGGGATGCTACCAGTGCCTTCTTCTGCTATCTTTGTTTCAGAATGATGCCCACCAAATGTCAGTTTGATTAGTTCATTTTGGGGTGATGACTCTTTGGATATATAGGAGTCAGGGAGCTGCTTGAGGAGATGGTCTTTTATCTCACTGATATTTCTTTTTATCCACTTTCCGAAGACTGATTTTTTCATTTCGTCACACTCATTCTCCATCCAGCTTTGTTCCCTTGCTGATGCGGTGTTTTGGTCCTTTGTAGGAGGTGAAGTGTTTTGGCTTCTGTTCTTTTCCTTCTTTTTGCGCTGGTTTCTTTCCATCTTTATGGATTTATCCGCCTGTCATTTTAGTAGTTGCTGATTTTTCAGTTGGGTCTCTGTGTGGACACCCAGATTGTTGATGATGATGTATTTCTGTTACTTAGTTTTCCTTCTGATGGTCTAGACCCTGTGCTGTACGAGTGCTGAGGTCCACTCCAGGCCCTGCTTCTCTGGGGTACACCTGTAGCAGCCATAGAACAGTGAGGGATGCTACCAGTGCCTTCTTCTGCTATCTTTGTTTCAGAATGATGCCCACCAAATGTCAGTTTGATTAGTTCATTTTTGGGGTGATGACTCTTTGGATATATAGGAGTCAGGGAGCTGCTTGAGGAGATGGTCTGTGCTTTATAGGAGCTCCCGTGTTGAGCTGTGTGCTCTGTTGTTCATTCAGCATTGTTAAGAGGATGTGTTTATGTCTGCTGCAACAGAAAGCATAACACCCCCCTTTTTTTCTTTCTTAGATGCTCTGTCTCAGGGAGTTGGGGCTTTCTTTATGAGTATCTGTTGCACTGTCCTGCCCAGCTAGGAGGCAGTCTATTCACTATTTTCCTTTATGGGGCTCTGCCCTGCTAGCATGGGTCCCCCTGTTGCTGTGGGGCTCCTTTCTGCTGTGGCATGATCCACCCTGCTGTGGCTTGCTCCGCCCTGCTGGTGGAGTCTCTCTGTTGTGGCAGGTTACCTGAAAACAGCAAGCTGTGTCAGCCGTGGGCGGTACTTCAGTAGTGGAGGATTGCATCAGTAATGTCGGACGCCCCTCCCCCACCGGGCTGCACTGTCCTAGATGCCAGCAGCAAAACTCTCAGCTCTGAGTGCCTCCAATCGCTGCCCTGCTTGTCTCCATCAGGGTGGGACGCGCCTAGCCTGATCACCCAGCCCCCTGCCTCAGAGTCCGTCCTCTCTCTCTCTCCTTCTCCCCAATCTGAACTGTTGACTCTCTCACTGGCGCCCCAGATTCCTGCTGATATGGCACTAGGATCCATGCGATCTCCTGTGTCACTGCTTATGGCACCGGCTCAGATCATGTTTACCAGGAATCTCCAGGTCTGGCTCATTGTCGAAGTCCCATTCAATCAGATGGACATGCCAGTTTGCCCTTCCAAATCTCAGATTGCTGGTTTCACAGGGCACCCAGACCAGTAAGTTTTGTGCCCGGTGCCACTGCATGGCGGAGCCGGCTGAAGCGGCCATGCAAGCTGGCTGTGCTAGCATCATGTGTCTCTTCCACACCTGGGACTTTCAACGCTCTGTGGGCAAAAAAGGTCTGTCTGAGAATATGGCTAGGCATCACCCTCTGTGCCTTCAGTGAGAGCTGCAATCCAGAGTCACCTCTATGACGCCATCTTGGAAGTTCAGACGCAGGTCAATATTTTATATAGACACTCATTCAGAGATTTCCGGAATAGTACAATTATTTAAGATTGACAACCACCTATTTCATATGGTCACACAAGAAGAGGCTGAGTAATACACACCTGAGGAAGTGTTAGGAGTCAACTTTACATAGCCTCTCATTTTCAGCCTCAGGAAATAATGCACACTTGTGGAATAGACACTAGTCTATTTTATATGTTCGCAAAATTAAACCCTGAGTGAGTAATACACAACTTTGAAATAGTAACTTGTCTATTTCATATGCCTAAATATTCAGAGTCAAAGTCAAGAATACACAACTGTGGACTAATCAGGAAACAATTTCACATGGCCAAAGGTTCAGAGCCTCAGTGAATAGTACATACCTGGGGAATACTAAGGACGCTATTTCATATGGCATTTATTTCTGAGCTTCATTGAATATGGAAAGCCTGTATTTTAGTGAAAATTCGATTTTGTATAGCCACATGTTCAAAGCCAAAGTGATTGGCATGCACCATGGGATAAGTCAGGATTCTACGTCCTGTAGCCACCAATTAAGAGCTGAATGTAAAAACGCATGTCTGGGGAATATTCAGGAGTCTCTATTTTATGGCCACTGATTCAGAGCCTCAAAGAGTAATAGAGACCTATGGAAAAGTCAGGAGTGTATTTCCCATGGCCACATGTTCAATACCTCAGTGAAGAATCATATATATCTGGAAAATACTCAGGATTCTATTATTTATATCCACTTCTTCAGAGAATCACTGAATAATGCAAACATGGAAAGTAGTCTGGATACTGGTTTAGGAGACTGCTCACCCAGTGACTCAGTGGAAGAAGCACAGCTGAGAAATAGTCAAAAGAGTAAAGGAAGCAGTCTATTTTACGTGGTTACTCATTCAGAAACTCACTGAAGAATATACACATTGGGAATAGTCAGAGTTCAGGTCATATGGCCACTCAATCACAGCATTAAGGAATAATGCACAGTGGCACACTAGTAAGGAGTCTATTTAATATGGTCTCTCATTCAGAGCTTCATTGCATAATAAACAGCTGTAAAGTAGTCAGCGCCCTTTTTAAGGTATCCCCAAATTATGCAACTTCGTAAATTATACACTCATATGTGATAGTCAGGAGAGTATTTGATATGGACACTCCTAAAGAACCTCTTCAAAACTACACATATAGGGAATAATCATTAGTCTATTTCATATGATGATTTGTTTGGGAGGGACAAAGAATAGAGCACACCTGTGGAGTCAAATGGGGTCTATTTCATAAGGCCACTCTTTCAGTTTTACAGAATAAATATGTGTATTTAATAATTCACGAATCTCTTCCTCATTTCCACTCGTGAAAATACTCTGTGAATAATACTCCCATCAGAGATAGTCAAGTGTCTACTTCAGTTGGCTACACATTCTTAGTCTCTGTAAGTAATGAACACCTGGGAAATACACAGGAGTCTCTATTTTATGCCTGCTTAGTCAGAGTCTCATTCAATAATACACACCTGGGGAGACTTCTCCAAGATGGCGTCATAGAGGTGACTCAGGATTGCAGCTCTTGGTGAAGGCACAGAGACTTCTACAGCTGTACCCCAGAAAAGCAGGGCCTGGAGTAGACCTCGGCACTCGTACAGCAGAGGGGCTAGACCATTAGAAGAAAAACTAAGTAACCAAAATACTTCATCAACAACAATCTGGGCATCCACACAGTTACCCAATTTGAAATATCAGCAACTATGAAGACGACAAGTGGATAAAACCATAAAGATGGAAAGAAACCAGCGCATAAAGGAGAAAAACACCCGAAACCAAAACACTTCACCTTCTAAAAAGAAACAAATATCCTCACCAGCAAGGGAACAATGCTGGACAGAGAATGAGTGTGATGAAATGATGGAATCAGACTTCAGAAATTGGAAAATGAGAAATTTCAGTGAGCTAAAACAACATTTTCTATATCAGTGCAATAAAATTAAGAACCTTGAAAAAATATTTGAAAAAAGTTTCGAGGAATTGATAACAAGAATGGACAACTTAGAGAGGAATATGAATGAATTGAAGAAGCTGAAAAACAACATGAGAAATTCACAAAGCATGAACAAGTTTCAACAGCCGAATTGACCAAGCAAAAAAAGAATATCAGAGGTAAAGTTCAAATTAATAAAATAAAACGAGAAACGAAGATTAAAGATAAAAACACAAAAAGGAATGAACAAAATCTCCAAGAAATGTGGGACTATGTGAAGAGACCCAACCTACGTTTGATAGGTGTACCAGAATGTGATGAAAAGCATGAATCTAAGCTGAAAAACACTTTTCAAAATATTATCCAGGAAAATTTCCCCAACCCAGCAAGACAGGTCAATATTCAACTCCAGGAAATACAGAGAACACCACGAATATATTCTTTCAAGAAATGCAACCCCAAGGCATATAATCGTCAGATTCACCAGGGTTGAAATGAAAAAGAAAATACTAAGGGCAGCCAGAGAGAAAGGTCGGGTCACCCACAAAAAGAAGCCTATCAGACTTACAGAAGATCTCTTGGCACAGACTCTACAAATCAGAAGAGAGTGGGGGCCAATATGCAACATCCTTAAAGAAAAGAACTTTCAACTCAGAATTTCATATCCAGCCAAACTGAGCTTCATAAGTGAAGAAAAAATAAAATCCTTCATGAACAAGCAAGTACTCAGAGATTTTGTCACCACTAGGCGTGCTTTAAAAGAGCTCCTAAAAGAGGCACTACACATAGAAAGGAACAACCAGTACCAGCCATCCTAAAAGCATAACAAATCTTAAAGAGCATCAACAAAATAAAAAATCTACATGAACCAATAAGCAAAAGAGCCAGCTAGCATCAAAATCGCAGTATTAAATTCACACATATCAATATTAACCCTAAATGTAAATGGGCTAAATGCACCAATCAAAAGACACAGACTGGCAAATTGGATAAAAAGCCAAAACCCATCGGTGTGCTGTATCCAGGAAACCCACCTCAAATGCGAGGATACACAAAGGCTCAAAATAAAGAGATGGAGGAAGATTTACCAAGCAAATGGAAAGCAAAAAAAAAGCAGGAGTTGCAATTCTCGTCTCTGATAAAATAGACTTTAAAGCAACAAAGATCAAAGGGGACAAAGAAGGTCATTACATAATGGGAAAAGGATTGAAATCACAAGAACAGATAACAATCCTAAATATATATGGACCCAATGCAGGAGCACCCAGATATATAAGGCAAGTTCTTAATGACTTACAAAGAGACTTAGACTCCCACACAATAATAGTGGGAGACTTTAACACTCCACTGTCAATATCAGACGGATCAACCAGACAGAAAATTAACAAGGATATCCAGGACTTGAACTCAGACCTGGAACAAGCAAACCTGATAGACATTTACAGAACTCTTCACCGGAAATCCACAGCATATATATTCTTCTCAGCACCACATCACACCTACTACAAAATTGACCACATAATTGGAAGTAAAGCACTCCTCAGGAAATGCAAAACAACTGAAATCATAACAAACAGTCTCTAAGACCATAGTGCAATCAAGTTGGAACTCAGAATTTAGAAAATAAATCAGAACCTCAAAGCTTCATTGTAACTGAACAACTGGCTCTTGAATGTTGATTGGATAAACAATGAAATGAAGACAGAAATAAAGAAGCTCTTTGAAACCAACGAGAATGAAGACACAATGTACCAGAATTTCTAGGACACATTTAAAGCAGTCTCTAGAGGGAAATATATAGCAATAATTGCCCACATGAGAAGAGTAGAGAGATCCAAAATTGACACCTTTTCGTCAAAATTGAAAGAGCTAGAGGAGCAAGATCAAAAAACCTCAAAGCCAAGCCGAAAACCAGAGATAACTAAGATCAGAGCAGAACTGAAGGAGATAGAGACACGAAAAACCCTGCAAAAAATCAATAAATCCAAGAGCAGTTTTTTTTGCAAAGATCAACAAAATAGACAGACCACTAGCCATACTGATAAAAAAGGAAAGGGAGAACAACCAAACTGATGCAATAAAATACAAAAATGGGGAAGTCACCACAGATTCCACAGAAATTCAAACCATCATCAGAGAATACTACAAACAACTCTATGCACATAAAGTAGTAAACCAGGAAAAAACGGATAAATTCCTGCACGCCTGTGTCCTCCCAATCCTAAACCAGGAGGAAGCCAAAACTATGAATAGACCAATAACAAGGTCTGAGGTTGAGGCAGCAATTAAGAGCCTACCACACACAAAAAGCCCAGGTCCAGAGGGGTTCACAGCTCAAATATGCCAGACAAACAAAGAGGGTCTGGTACAATTCCTTCTGAAACTATTCCAAATAATCCAGAAAGAGGGAACCCTTCCCAAATCATTTGAAGAGACCAACATCATCCTGATACCAAAACCAGCAGAGACTCAACAAGAAAAGAAATCTTCAGGCCAATATCCATGATGAACATAGATGCAAAAATCTTCAAAACATACTGGCAAACCGATTGGAACAGCACATTAAAAAACTTATCCATCATGATCAAGTAGACTTCATCCTGGGGATGCAAGGTTAGTTCAACATACGCAAGTCTATAAATGTAATTCACCACATAAACAGAAGCAAAAACAAAAACAACATGATTATCTCAATTGACGCAGAGAAGGCATTTGACAAAATTCAACAGTCCTTTATGCTAAAAACCCTCAATAAACTTGGTATCGATGAAACATATCTCAAACTAATAAAAGCTATTTAGAAAAAACCAACAGCCAATATCATACTTAATAGGCAAAAACTGAAAGCATTCCCTTGATAATCCGGCACTAGACAAGGATGCCCTCTCTCACCACTCTTATTCAACATAGTACTGGAAGTTCTAGCCAGAGCAATCAGGCAAGAAAAAGAAATAAAGAGTATTCAAATAGGAAAGGTGGAAGCCAAATTGTCTCTATGTGCAGACGACATGATAGTATACCTAGAATACTCCATTACCTGAAACTGATAAGCAAATTCAGCAAAGGCTCAGGATATAAAATCAATGTGCAAAAATCACAAGCATTCCTATACACCAATAACAGACTTCAAGGGAACCAAATCAAGAACGAACTGCCATTCACAATTGTTACTAAGAAAATAAAATACCTAGGAATAAAACTCACAAGGAATGTAAGGGAACTCTTCAAGAAAAACTACAAACCACTGCTCAATGAAATAAGAGAGGACACAAACAGATGGAGAAACATTCCATGTTCGTGGTTAGGAAGAATCAATATTGTGAAAATGGCTATACTGCCCAAAGTAATTTACACAATCAATGCTATCCCCATCAAACTAACATTGAATTTCTTCACAGAACTGGAAAAAACCACCATGAATTTTATATGGAACTAAAAAATAGCCCGCATAGCCTAGTCAATTCTAACCAAAAAGAACACAGCGGGAGGCAACTCACTACCAGACTTCAAACTGTAATACAATGCTACAGAAATAAAAACAGTATGGTATTGAAAACAGAGATATAGACCAGTGGAACAGAACAGAAGCATCGGAGGCAACACAACATATTTACAACCATATTATCTTTGATAAACCAGATAAAAATAAGCAATGTGGAAAGATTCCCTGTTTAACAAATGGTGTTGGGAAAACTGGCTAGCCATGTGCAGAAAGCAGAAACTGGACTCCTTCCTGACACCTTACACTAAAATTAACTCCAGATGGATTAAAGACTTAAACATAAGACCTGACACCATAAAAACCCGAGAAGAAAATCTAGGCAAAACCGATCAGGACATAGGAGTAGGCAAGGACTTCATGAACAAAACACCAAAAGCATTGGCAACAAAAGCCAAAATAGACAAATGGGACCTAATCAAACTCCACAGCTTCTGCACGGCAAAATAAACAGTCACTAGAGTGAATCGGCAACCATCAGAATGGGAAAAAATCTTTGCAGTTTACACATCTGACAAAGGGCTGATATCCAGAATTTACAAAGAACCCAAACAGATTTACAGAAAAAAAAACAAACAAGCCCATTCAAAAATGGGCAAAGAATATGAACAGAAACTTTACAAAAGAAGACATACATGAGGCCAACAAACGTATGAAGAAGTGCTCATCATCATTAGTCATTAGAGAGATGCAAATCAAAACCACATTGAGATACCATCTCACACCAGTTAGAATGGCGATCATTAAAAAATCTGGAGACAGCAGATGCTGGAGAGAATGTGGAGAAATAGGAACACTCTTACACTGTTGGTGGGAGTGTAAATTAGTTCAACCATTGTGGAATACAGTGTGGCAATTCCACAGGGACCTAGAAATAAAAATTCCATTTGACCCAGCAATCCCATTACTGGGTATCTATCCAAAAGACTATAAATCGTTCTACTATTAGGACACATGCACACGAATGTTCATTGCAGCACTGTTTACAATAGCAAAGACCTGGAACCAACCCTAATGCCCATCGATAGACTTGACTGGGAAAATGTGGCACATATACACCATGGAATATTATGCAGCAATCAAAAATGATGAGTTTGTGTCCTTTGTAAGAACATGGATGAATCTGGAGAACATCATTCTCAGCAAACTGACACAAGAACAGAAAAAGAAATACTGCATATACTCACTCATAGGTGGCTGAGAAAAATGAGAACACATGGACACAGAGTGGTGGTCTACTATACACTGGGGACTGTTTTGGGAAATGGGGGAGGGACAGCGGGGGGGGCTGGGGGATAGCCTGGGGATGAATACCAAGTGTGGATGAAGGGGAGGAAGGCAGCAAAACACACTGCCATGTGTGTACCTATGCAACTATCTTGCACGTTCTGCACATGTACCCCAAAACCTATAATGCAATAAAAATTAAAAAAAAAAAGACTTAAACATAAGACCTGACACCATAAAAACCCTAGAAAAAAATCTAGGCATAATCATTCAGGACATAAGAGTAGGAAAGGACTTCATGACCAAAACACCAAAAGCATTGGCAACAAAAGCCAAAATAGACAAATGGGACCTAATCTAACTCCACAGCTTCTGCACGGCAAAAGAAACAGTCACTAGAGTGAATCGGCAACCATCAGAATGGGAAAATGTCTTTGCAGTTTACACATCTGACAAAGGGCTGATATCCAGAATTTAACAAAGAACTCAAACAGATTTAAAGGAAAAAACAAAAAAAGCCCATTCAAACATGGACAAAAAATATGAACAGACACTTTACAAAAGAAGACAAACATGAGGCCAACAAACATATAAAAAACTGCTCATCATCACTGGTCATTAGAGATGCAAATCAAAACCACATTGAGATACCATCTCATGCCAGTTAGAATGGCGATCATTAAAAAATCTGGAGACAGCAGATGCTGGAGAGGATGTGGAGAAATAGGAACACTCTTACACTGTTGGTGGGAGTGTAAATTAGCTCAACCATTGTGGAAGACAGTGTGGGCATTCCTCAAGGACCTAGAAATAGAAATGCCATTTGACCCAGCAATCCCATTACTAGGTATATATCGAAAGAACTATAAATTGTTCTACTATGAGGACACATGCACACGAATGTTCATTGCAGCACTGTTTACAATAGCAAAGAACTGGAACCAACCCAAATGCCCAATGATGATAGACTGGACTGAGACAATGTGGCACAAATACCCAAGAAATATTATGCAGCAATCAAAATGATGAGTTTGTGTCCTTTGTAAGAACATGGATGAATCTGGAGAACATCATTCTCAGCAAACTGACACAAGAACAGAAAAGAAATACTGCATATACTCACTCATAGGTGGCTGAGAAAAATGAGAACACATGGACACAGAGTGGTGGTCTACTATACACTGGGGACTGTTTTGGGAAATGGGGAGGGACAGCGGGGGCTGGGGGATAGCCTGGGGATGAATACCAAGTGTGGATGAAGGGAGGAAGGCAGCAAAACACACTGCCATGTGTGTACCTATGCAACTATCTTGCACGTTCTGCACATGTACCCCAAAACCTATAATGCAATAAAAATTTAAAAAAAAAAAGACTTAAACATAAGACCTGACACCATAAAAACCCTAGAAGAAAATCTAGGCATAATCATTCAGGACATAAGAGTAGGAAAGGACTTCATGACCAAAACACCAAAAGCATTGGCAACAAAAGCCAAAATAGACAAATGGGACCTAATCTAACTCCACAGCTTCTGCACGGCAAAAGAAACAGTCACTAGAGTGAATCGGCAACCATCAGAATGGGAAAATGTCTTTGCAGTTTACACATCTGACAAAGGGCTGATATCCAGAATTTAACAAAGAACTCAAACAGATTTAAAGGAAAAAAACAAAAAAGCCCATTCAAACATGGACAAAAAATATGAACAGACACTTTACAAAAGAAGACAAACATGAGGCCAACAAACATATAAAAAACTGCTCATCATCACTGGTCATTAGAGAGATGCAAATCAAAACCACATTGAGATACCATCTCATGCCAGTTAGAATGGCGATCATTAAAAAATCTGGAGACAGCAGATGCTGGAGAGGATGTGGAGAAATAGGAACACTCTTACACTGTTGGTGGGAGTGTAAATTAGCTCAACCATTGTGGAAGACAGTGTGGGATTCCTCAAGGACCTAGAAATAGAAATGCCATTTGACCCAGCAATCCCATTACTAGGTATATATCGAAAGAACTATAAATTGTTCTACTATGAGGACACATGCACACGAATGTTCATTGCAGCACTGTTTACAATAGCAAAGAACTGGAACCAACCCAAATGCCCAATGATGATAGACTGGACTGAGACAATGTGGCACAAATACCCAAGAAATATTATGCAGCCATCAAAAATAATGAGTTCGTGTCATTTTTAAGGACATGAATGAATCTGGAGATCATCATTCTCAGCAAAATGACACAAGAACAGAAAAAGTAATACCGCATGTTTTCACTCATAGGTGGATGAGAAAATGAGGACAAATGAACACAGGGAGGGTTTCTACTAACCACTGGGGTCTATTTGGGGAAATGGGGAGGGACAGTGGGGGTGCTGGACAGGGATAGAAAGGTGATGAATGCCAAGTGTGGGTGAAGGCAAGGAAGGCAGCAAAACACACTGCCATGAGTGTACCTATACAACTATCTTGCACGTTCTGCACATGTACCAACAAACTTATAATGCAATAAAATTAAAAAAATACACACCATGAGAAGAGTTAAAAGTCTCCTATATGTAGACACTCATCTAGAGCTTCAGTGAATAATGCACACCAGTGTAATAGTCGAGGATTTTTTATATGGCCCCTCATTCTGTTCCTCTCTGAATGATACACACCTGAGAAATCTTCAGTATTCTATTTTATATTGAAACTCATTTAGAAACATTTTGAATAATTCACAAATAAGCAATAGACAGGTATCTATTTATACGGCATGTCATTCAAAGTTTCAGTGAATAATGAACTGCCATGGAGTAATCAGGATGCAGTTTAAGATGGCCACGCATTAAGTGCCTTTCTGAATAATACACACCTGGGTAGTAGTCAGGAGACTATTTCATATGAACTCTAATTCTGGATATTGCTGAAAAATACACACATGGGAGAGTGTCTGGAGTCTATTTGGCATGGACCCACATACAGAACCTGAGTGAATAATGCACACATGGAGAATAATAAGGAGTCTATTTCATATGGCTACTCATTCAGACATATAGTAAATAAGGCACATGTGGAGTAATTAAAAGTCTGTTTCCTATGGAACCCCTTTCACAGCCTGACTGAATATTACACAGTGGTAATATCATCTGGAGTCTATTTTTTACAGGCACTCATTCAGAGAATCACGTAATAATGCACACCTGCGGAGTACTCAGAAGTCTCTTTTCTATGGCCACACATTGAGAGCCTCACTAAATGTGAACACCTGGAAAAATAATCAGGATTTACTTTTCTCCCATCATTCAGAATCTCACTAAATAATACACACTTGTGGAAGAGTCAGGAGACATTTTCATGTGGCTGCTCATTCGGAATGTCATTGAATAATGTGCTGTAGTCAGGGGTCTATTTCAGGTAGACACATATACAGAGCCTCAGTGAATAAGACAAAACCTTGCTATAGTAAGGATTCTAATTAATAAGACCATGTGTTCTGAGCCTCACTGAATAATACACACTTGGAAAATAATTAAGAGTTTATTTTCGATAAATATTCATTTAGAGCCTCAATGAATAATGCACAAATGTGGAGTACCCAAGAGTCTATTTCAACTTGAATCCCATTCATATCCTCAGTGGATGATGGATGTGTGGAATAGTCACGATTCCATTTCATATGGCCACTTACTTGTAACCTCTATGAATAATAAACAAATGTAAAGTACACAGGTCACTTTTTCATATAGACACTCATTCAGAGATTTCTTGAATAGTACAATTGTTTAAGATTTACAACATCCTGTTTCATATGGTCACACAAGAAGAACCCCACGGAGTAATACACAGCCGAGGAAGTCTTATGAGTCTACTTTATATAGCTTCTCATTAACAGCCTCAGGGAATAATGCACACTTGTGTAATAGACACTAGTCTGTATTATATGTCCGCAAAATTAAATTCTTAGTGAGTAATACACAACTTTGCAATAGTAACTTGTCTGTTTCATATGCCCAAATATTCAGAGTCAGAGTCAATAATAAACAACTGTGGACTAGTCAGGAAATAATTTGACATGGACAAAGGTTCAGAGCCTCAGTGAATAGTACATACCTTGGAAATACTCAGGATGCTATTTCATATGGCATTTATTTCTGAGCTTCATTCAATAAGGAACACCTGTATTTTACTCAAAATTCTATTTTATATAGCCACATGTTTAAAGCCAAACTGATTGGCATAGAAGTTGAGATAAGTAAAGATCCTATGTAGTACAGCCACCAATTTAGAGCTGAATGTAAGAACGCATGCCTGGGGAATATTCATGAGTCTTAATTTTATGGCCACTGATTCAGAGCCTCACAGAGTAATAGAGAGCTATGGAAAAGTCAACAGTGTATTTCACATGGCCACTTGTCCAGTACCTCAGTGAAGAATCATATATATATGGAAAATACTCAGGATTCTATTATTTATATCCACTTCTTCAGAGACTCACTGATTAATGCAAACATGGGGAATAGTTTGAATACTATTTGATGAGACCATTCACCCAATGACTCAGTGGAAGAATCACAGCTGAGAAATAGTAAAAAAAGTAGAGGAAGCAGTGTATTTTACGTGGTTACTCATTCAGAAACTCACTGAAGAATATACACATTGGGAATAGTCAGAGTCCAGGTCATATGACCACTGAATCACACCATTAAAGAATAATGCACAGTGGCGCACTAGTAAGGAGTCTATTTCATATGGCCTCTCATTCAGAGCTTCAGTGCATAATAAACAGCTGTAAATTAGTCAGCGCCCTTTTTCAGGTATCCTCAAATTATGCAACTCCGTAAATGATACACTCATATGTGATAGTCAGGAGACTATTGGATATGGACACTCATAAAGAACGTCTTCAAAAACTGCACATATGAGGAATAATCATTAGTCTATTTTATATGATGATTTGTTTGGAGAGAGAAAGAATAGAGGACACTTCTCGATTCAAATGGGGTCTATTTCATAAGGCGCCTCTTTAATCTTTGACTATGTCTCTTATTTTTCTATATGTAGGATTAACGGACCAAGCATCACGAATATATCATAATCCTGTGCTAAATTGATACCAAATTACTTTCCAGAAAGGATTTACTATTTAGATGCCCATCCTCCCACCCTCTGATGACACTTTTTAGTACAGCTTTTTCTGTGAAGCCCCAGAGTAAGTAGGACTGAAGAACACATGCATGTACACACACACACACACACACACACACCTGTCATACCCTGCCCTGGTGGCTGCCCACATGGAAGAAGTGCTGCTAACTCCTGAGACAAAAAGGGGAGACATCAGAAATCCTTCATATCCTGAGTCTCAGTGACTGAAAGTCCAACTGTCAGAACTCTGTGCTGTGAGACTGTTGGTTACCTTGGCAACACAAAGAACTGAGTTTGAGTTAGGAATATGGAAAGAGAAAAGGAAAAAGGGGGGTATAAAGCCACAGAATCTGTCCCTTTGCCTCCATAATATTCTATGCCCACATGATTCCAGACTGAAGAGCAACCCTCTTGAGGGTAGAAGGATGAATGCATGGAGGTCACTTCTCTTGTCAGGTGGCTGTCTAAGATGGTTCCCATCCTTCGGAGATTTAGAGCTCTAAATAAGGGGCATGTGTATAAATACACACACACATGTGTGCATGCACGCACACACACATGCTTACAAATGGAGAGCAGAAAGCCAGGAAACACTTAACTGACCTAAAAGAACCTCAGCGCA
>CM038393.1:138870523-139142278 GCA_021498475.1 Saguinus midas
ATCTTAGTTATTTCTTGTCTTCTGCTATGTTTTGAGTTTTTTGATCTTGCTCCTCTATCTCTTTCAGTTCTGCTCTGATCTTAGTTATTTCTTGTCTTCTGCTATGTTTTGAGTTTTTTGATCTTGCTCCTCTATCTCTTTCAGTTCTGCTCTGATCTTAGTTATTTCTTGTCTTCTGCTATGTTTTGAGTTTTTTTGATCTTGCTCCTCTATCTCTTTCAATTTTAATGATAGGGTGTCAATTTTAGATCTCTCCACTTTTCTCATGTAGAGACTGCTTTCAATGTGTCCCACAGATTCTTTTATGTTGGGTCTTTGTTCTCATTCATTTTGAATAACTTCTTTATTTCTGCCTTCATTTCATTGTTTATCCAATCAACATTCAAAAGTCAGTTGTTCAGTTTCCATTTAGCTGTGTAGTTCTGAATTAGTTTCTGAGTTCTGAGTTCTAACTTGATTGCACTATGGTCTGAGAGACTGCTTGTTATAATTTCAGTTGTTTTGCATTTGCTGATTAGTGCTTTTCTTCTAATTTTTTGGTCAATTTTAGAGTAGGTGTGATGTGGTGCTGAGAAGAATGTATGTTCTGTGGATTTGGGGTGGAGACTTCTGTAAATGTCTATCAGGTTTGCTTGTTCCAGGTCTGAGTTCAAGCCCTGGATATCCTTGTTAATTTTCTGTCTGGTTTATCTGTCTGATATTGACAGTGGAGTGTTAATGTCTTCCACTATTATTGTGTGGGAGTCTAAGTCTCTTTGTACGTTGTTACGAATTTGCCTTATATATCTGGTTGCTCCTGTATTGGGTCCATATATATTTAGGATTGTTAGCTCTTTTTGTTGTATCTATCCTTTTATCCTTATGTAATGACCTTCTTTGTATCATTTGATCTTTGTTGCTTTAGTCTATTTTATCAGAGACGAGAATTGCAACTCCTGCTTTTTTTTTGCTCTCCATTTGCTTGGTAAATCTTCCTCCATCCCTTTATTTTGAGCCTTTGTGTATCCTTGCATGTGAGATGTGTTTCCTGGACACAGCACACCTATGGGTTTTGGTTTTTTATCTAATTTGCCAGTCTGTTTCTTTTGATTGGTGCATTTAGCCCATTTACATTTAGGGTTAGTACTGTTATTTGTAAGTTTGATACTGCCATTTTAATGGTAGCTGGCTGTTTTGCCCATTGGTTGATGCAGATTCTTCATTTTGTTGATGCTTTTTAGCATTTGGTATGTTTTTAGAATGGCTGGTACTTGTTGTCCTTTTCTATGTGTAGTGCCTCTTTCAGGAGCTCTTGTAAAGCAGGCCTGGTAGTGACAAAATCTTTGAGTACTTGCTTGTTGGTAAAATATTTTATTCTTCCTTCACTTATGAAGCTCAGTTTGGCTGGATATAAAATTATGGGTTAAAATTCTTTTCTTTATGGATGTTGAATATTGGCCCCCACTCTCTTCTGGCTTGTAGAGTTTCTGCTGAGAGATCTGCTGTGAGTCTGATTGGCTTCCCTTTGTGGGTGACCCGACCTTTCTCTCTTGCTGCCCTTAGTATTTTTTCTTCCTTTCAACCCTGGCGAATCTGACGGTTATTTGCCTTGGGGTTGCTCTTCTTGCAGAATACCTTTGTGGTATTCTCTGTATTTCCTGGACTTGAGTATTGGTCTGCCTTGCTAGGTTGGGTAAGTTTTCCTGGATAATATTCTGAAGAGTGTTTTCCAGCTTGGATTCATTTTTTTCATCACATTCTGGTACACCTATCAAACGTATGTTGGGTCTCTTCACATAGTCCCACATTTCTTGGAGATTTTGTTCATTTCTTTTGCGCTTTTTTCTCTAATCTTGGTTTCTCATTTTATTTCATTGAGTTGATCTTCGACTTCTGATATTCTTTCTTCTGCTTGGTCAATTCGGCTGTTGAAACTTGTGCATGCTTCGCAAAGTTCTCATGTTGTGTTTTTCAGCTCCTTCAATTCATTCATATTCCTCTCTAAGTTTTCCATTCTTGTTATTATTTTCTCTAATCTTTTTTGAAATCTTTTTTCAAGGTTCTTAGTTTCTTTGCATTGATTTAAAACATGTTCTTTTAGCTCACTGAAGTTTGTCATTATCCACCTTCTGAAGTCTGATTCCATCATTTCATCACACTCATTCTTTGTCCAGCTTTCTTCTGTTGCTTGTGATGAGTTTTGGTCTTTTTTAGGAGTTGAGGTGTTTTGGTTTCAGCTGTTTTTCTCCTTTTTGCACTGGTTTCTTTCCATCTTTGTGGATTTATTCACCTGTTGTCTTAGTAGTTGCTGACTTTTTGATTAAGTCTCTGAGTGGATGCCCAGATTGTTGATGATGAAGTATTTCTGTTACTTAGTTTTTTTTTCTAACTGTCTAGCCCCTCTGCTGTATGACTGCTGAGGTCCACTCCAGGCCCTGCTTGTCTGGGGTACAGCTGTAGCAGCTACAGAACAGTGAGGGATGCTACCAGTTTCTTCTTTTGCTATCTTTGTCCCAGAATGATGCCCTCCAAATTTCAGTCTGATTAGTCCTTTTTTGAGGTGACTCTTTGGATATACAGGGGTCAGGGATCTGCTTGAGGAGACAGTCTGTACTTTATAGGAGCTTAAGTGCTGAGCTGTGAGGTCCGTTGTCTATTCAGGGTTGTTGGGCGGGTTTGTTTAGGTCTGCTGCAGCAGAACTTAATAAACCCTTTTTGGCCTCTGATGCTGTGTCTCAGGGAGTTAGGGCTTTCATTATGAGTATCTGTTGCACTGTCCTGCCCAGCTAGGAGACAGTCTAGTCACTATTTGCCTGCCAAGGCTCTTCTCTGCTACTGCAGGGTCCACCCTGCTGCCATGGTGCTCTGCCCTGCTGCCATGGGGCTCCACCCTACTGTGGTGGGATCTGCCCTGTTGGCAGAGTCTCTCTGTTATGGCAGGTTGCCTTGGCAATGGCAGGCTGCTTCTGCAATGGACGTGTACCCCAGGAGGGGCAGGAGGCATCTATAGTGGCAGATGCCCCTCCCCCACAGAGCTGCACCATCCTGGATTCAGCTAAGTCTGCAGTAAAACTTTCAACCCTGAGCGTTTTGATTCACCATTTTGTTTGTTCCTGTGGGGGTGGGACCCGCCAAGCCTGATCACCTGGCTTCCTGCCTCAGAGTCCTTTCTCTCTCTCTCTTTTTTTATAAGTTGAATGGTTGACTCTCTCACAGGTGTTTCAGTCACCTGCTGCTAGGGCACTGAAATCTGTATGATTTTCTGTGGCGTGGCCCAATGCACTGGCTCAAATCACACTTCCTGGGAATCTCCTAATCTGGCTCACTGTCCAATTCCTGTTTAATCAGATGGATATGTTAATCTACCCTCCCAAATATCAGATTGCCAGTTTAACAGGGCACCCAGACCAGTGAGTTTTGTGTGAACTGCTGCTGTGCTGTGGCACTGGCTGAAAGGGACACACAAGATGAAAGGGCTGCGCTGGTGTCCCATGTCTCTTCTACACCTGGGAGTTTCCCCATTCTATGGTCAACAAAGGTCCATCTGAAAATACGGCTAGAACTCACCCTCTGCACCTTCACTGAGAGCTGCAATTTTGAGTTCTTTCTACCTCGCCATCTTGGAAATCTTTCCCAATTTTAGTTTTATTGATTTCTGCTCTAATTTTTGTCCTGCATGTTTCATAATTAAAAGCTTTACATTTGCTTTTTCTTCACTCTAGTTTATTAAGGCAAATGATTAATTTACTTGTTTTACATTTATTATAATGTGTTATAAATTTTATGCTGTAATTTTTTCTGTAAACACTGCTTTAGCTATGCTACACAAACTTTGAAATATTAAATTTTTATTTTGCTCAAAATATTTAATATCCGTGAGACTTACTCTTTGACCCAAGAATTATTTAGAAGTGTACTAATTTTCATCAGATGCAGTGTGGCTCACACCTGTAATCTTAACATTTTGGGAGGCCAAGGCAGGTGGATCATTTGAGGTCTGGAGTTTGAAGCCAGCCTGACCAACAAGTGTAAATTTCATTTATATTAAAAATACAAAATTAGCTGGATGTGGTGGCTCATGCCTGTAATTCCAGTTGCTCCAGAGCCAGAGGCAGGAGAATCAATGGAACCCAGGAGGCAGAGGTTGCAGGTAGCCCATATCACACCACTGAACTCCAGCTTGGGCAACAAGAGTGTAACTTCAACAAAATAAAAGTGTTCTAATTTTCACATTTTTGTGGAATGCTCAGATAGGTTTATAATATCAAATTTAATTTTGTATGGTCTGATAATGTAATTTGTGTAATTTCTATTCTTTTATGTGTGAAGTCATGTTTCATAGCCCATCACGTGGTTTATCTTGTTGAGTGTTCTATAGAATTTTAAAAGAATGTTTATTTTGACTTCTCTGTTGTTTTTATTGGAGACAAGATCTCACTAATATTGCCCAGGTTTGTCTCCAACTCCTGGCCTCAACTTGTCAGCCCACCTTGGACTTCAAAAGTGCTGGGATTAAGACAGGATCTGAGTATATTGTCCAGGCTGGCATTCAATAGCTCTTCACAGGCTCATTCATAGCCCACTGCAGCCTGGAACTCCTGGGATCAAGAGATTCTCCTGCCTCAGTCTTCAGAAAAGCTGGGACTATAGGTGCACATCACTATGGCTGGCTTCTATGAGTTTAATCAAGCACGTGTTATAATTACTTTTTAATCTCTCCTATTAATTTTTTTGAGATGGAGTGTTTGTCACCAGGCTGGAGTGCAGTAGCCTGATCTCTCCTCATTGCAACCTTCACCTTTTGGGTTTAAGCAATTCTCCTGCCTCAGCCTCCCTAGTAGCACAAAGTATAGGCATGCACCACCACACTCAGCTAAGTTTAGTATTTTTAATAGAGACTGGGTTTCACCATGTTGATCAGGATTGTTTTGATCTCTTGACCTTGTGATCTGTCCATTTCAGCCTCCCAAAATGATGGTACCAACCCTGGCATTCTTATTTTATGCATCTTTAAAAACATATTTATTGGTTCTCCCAATGGTTTATAATATGTAGTTTAAAATAATTTGAGACCTCTTTTAAATGAAATTATACTGTTTCCCTTTCAATATAAAAACCTTGTAACAGTATATTTTTAATTCTCACTGATCCTTTGTGGCCTTGGAGTTTTACACTACTTTTACATATGCTGGAAAAACAGCATATGTTATTTATTATTGTTTTAAACCACTAGTTATATTTTAGAACAGTTACCTCTATTTTTATGTACTTTATTTCTTGGTGTAAACACAAGTTTCTGAGATATATAATATTCTTTGACCTGAGGTACCTTTATCAACATTCCTTGCAGTGTCTGCTTGATTTAAATGAAATTCCTCCATTTTATTTTTTCTAAGTATTTCTCCATTGCTTTTGATAAGTATGCTAACTGGTTATAGAATTGTGAGTTGGCAGGGGTTTTTATTTACAGAAGTAACCACTGACTCTTTGATTTCACATTTTCTGATGAGACCTGTGTTGTAATTTTTATCCTCCTTTCTTTGTCAGTAGTCATGAACTGCATAACAGCATTTCAGCCACTGGCCACATACAAAACAGTGGTCCTATATGAGTATAAAACTATTTTCATGGAACTCTTCCTATGCTTAGATATGCTTAGATACACAGATACTTGCCACTGTGTTACAGGTGTCCGTAGTATTCAGTACAGTACCTTGCTGTACAGGTTCATAGCCCAGGAGCATTACGCTATGCCATACAGCTTACAGGCATAGTAAGCTACACAATTGCAATCTAACTTTGTGTAAGAATACTGCATAATGTTCACAGAATGATAGAATCATTCAATGATGCACTTCTCAGAACATATTCGCATAGTTAATGCATGCACGGCAATAATACATCTCTTTTCTTGAACTGCCTTCAAATTTGTGTTTTGATTTTAAATTTCAGCAGTTTGAATTTGATTGATACACCTATATTTGGAGATGTGCTCTCTTTTTTTCTTGTTTTGGGTTTCTTTGTTCTTATTTGGTGTGTGTCTTTTGATATTAATCATGTTTGATGTTCTCTGGGCTTTTTGGTTCTAGACTTTGTGTGTCTTTAACTAAATTTTTGACCATCATTTTAAAAATATTTTTTCTGCTTTTTTTTTCTGAGACTGCAAGTATCCACAAATGACACTGTCTGATAGTGTCCCACAGTTTTTAGATTCTCCGTTTTTTACTCTTTTCACTTTATTTTTAAGTTTAAATAGTTAGTTTATATGCCTTCGTGTTCACTGATTATTTCTTTAAGTGTGTCGAGGGTTCTAATGAGCCCATTGAAGGCATCTTCATATCTTTTCTGTGGTTTTCATCACTAGCATTTTCACTTGCTTTTTTTTTTATGGAGTCTCACTTTGTCACCCAGGCTGGAGTGCAGTGGCACAATTTTGGCTCAATGCAACTTCTCCCTCCTGGGTTAAAGCAATTCTGCTTCCTCAGCCTTTTGAGGAGCTGGAATTACAGGTGCCCACTACCAAACCAGGCTAATTATTTTTTGTATTTTTGGTACAGACAGAATTTTACTATGTTGACCAGCCTGGTTTCAAACTCCTGACCTCAAGTGATCCACCTGCCTCAGCCTCCCAAAGTGGTTTGATTAGGGTCCTGAGCCACCATGTCCAGCTTTTCTATTTGATTTTACAGTTTTCAACTCTCTGAGGAGATTATCTTTCTCATTCTGCAAATTGTCTTTATTTTTCACTAAAACCTTTGACATAACAATTACAGTTATTTTTCATTCTTTGCCTGAGAATTTCTACATTTGTATTATAGCTTAGTATAGTTCTGATGTTCGTTTTGCCTCTTTAGAGTGTGGTTTATTTTCCTTTTACATTGTTTCCTTTTACAAATACCTGTGCCTCATATGTTTTTTTGTTTGTTTTCATTTTTGATAAAAACCAGACATGTATAGAAAAATATATACTGAGGTAAACATTTTTATACTTGTAGATTACATTAGTTTTGGAGGGAATACCCTAACAAAGTGTCATAAACTGGGTGGTTTATGCAACAGAAAATTTATTGTCTCACAGTTTTGGAACCTGAGTCCAAAATATGAATGTCAGGCGGAATGGGCTGTTTTGAGTGCTGTGATGAATTTCTTCTATGGCTCCAGGTTCTAATGAATTGCTGCCAATCTATGGCTTTTCTTGGCTAGCAGACACATTACTCCAATGGCATTTCCTTGTATTTCTGCAAATAACTATTTTCAGTGCATATTTTTGTGTCAAAATTTTATCTTTTTATAAGGACAACAGTCATATTGGATTAAGGTGGACTCTTATAACCTCACTTTAACTAATTACTTTTTTTGAGACACAGTTTTCACTTTTGTCACCCAGGCTGAAGTGCAGTGGCAGCATTTCAGCTCACTGCAACCTTCACATTTTAGGTTCAAGAGATTCTCCTGCCTCAGTCTCCCAAGTAGCTGGGATTAGAGGTGCCTACCACTGCAGCCAGCTAATTTTTGTATTTTTTTTTTGAGATGGGGTTTCACCATCTTGGCCAGGCTGGTCTTGAAATCCTGACCTTAGATAATCCACCCACCTTGGCCTCCCAAAATGTTTGGATTACAGGCATGAGCCACCACGCCAGGCCTTAATCCATTGTCTTTGTAAATACCTAATTTCCAAATGAGGTCACATCTGAATTAGTCAGTTAGCACTTTGATATAAGTGTGTGGGAGAATGCTTCAACCAATAGCAGAGACAAAATTGTTTATCTTCTGCTGGGCCTGTAGTGAGGATGTGTTTGTACTAATCGAGTCAGGAGTCAGGCAGAGTTTGAAGTTTGTTATTGCTATGGTTACCCTTAGTGCATTAAAGGCTTCATATTCCCTAGTGATATGTCTCTTTCATTCATCAAACTGGATTCTATTGTTACTTTTACTCACCTCTTGTCAGTGTGGTATTTGGAGTTGGAGAAACAAGTGTTTTCCATGTTCTGATTGAGCATGAGTCATGAGTAGGGACTCTGAACTTTGGTCTCTGGCATGTGTTGCCTTCACAGATGTCTTAACCCTCCTCCAGATGCAATGCATGGCCTAGCAGACATTTCCACATCTCACAGCAAAAAGGGAAATGACTGGCACATCATCAACGTCCTCTTTTTCAGGGAATTACCTGGTGATATGCTCACCAAACTAAGGGAAGAAAACTAAAAAGGAAAACAAGAAACTCAGACAACAACAGACTTAAAATTTCTAAATGTAATATACAAGAGAAAAGAAAAGATAATTCTTAGGGTAGTGGAAATATGAAAGGCCTCAGATGACAGCTGTGCATCATATCACCAAACTTCAGTTTATGCTAAGATGATAGAGGGCTTCAGGGGAAGGTACTACAAAGAAAATAAATAGAATCAACAAATTACATGTTGAGTTTACTTATACTGAGAAAAATTTTAGAGATTAGAAGATATGGGGCTGAACAAGATAAACAGAAAATGCAGCAGGTGAGAAATCAGGTAATTTTAATCACAGTAGAACAAAATTCGTGTATCATAGAAATTATAATTATAGTACCTAACTGGCTCAGCTGTGAACAATTATATAGTTGTATAAACATATTAATTAAATTACATTAATATATTTGGATATTTGTGGAAAAAATCAGAGTATGTGCCTGAGTGGTGTGATAGACCTACATTCTCAGTTGAACTAATACAATGTTAATTTGATATGTCTAACATCAGACATATTACAGTAATGAAGAAATAGCAAGGTCACTAGAATAAATCATACATCTGTCTACCAGGAATTTGACAAAAGATGACATGACCCAGAATATTTTTGTTTTTATATAATCCTGTTTTCTTGTTGGACTGAGCTAATAAATACACAATTTTGATAAAATTTATAATGTGGAAAGCATTGTAATATTGACTAACTACACTATCTTTTATCTTAGAATATCAAAAGTACTTTACAATTTATTCTCATTACATCTCTGAAGAGTATGCTTTTTTAAATAATATTTTATTAATAGTTGCTAAAATAGTGAAATAAAAAGTTTTTTTTCTGCTTATAAGTGGTAAAGATAGAATTAAGAATTGTAGATCTTCTCTTCTAAATAAAATAGAAAACAGTTTTAAATAATTTATCCTTCATAATCTATTACTATACCAATTATATGTGGTTATAAATCACACCCAGTGGGAAACACAGCCTAAAGAATTTCATAAAAATATCACTCAAAGGAAAGATATGAGACCTGGCACTCAAGTTGTAAGATTAAACCTCATTAACTTCATTGTCCAGAAAAATCCTAATATTACTGGCTTTTACTTTTAGCAGAAGAACTCTTGCCACTATACCCACTGTAATAACTTCAGTAAAATTACTACATTTCTGTAGCTGAATACTAAAGAATGAATCTTATCATGATAGTGTCTTTTTCCATCTCCTGGAAGGCAATTCTTACAAACAACACCGTTAGCTCTATCCCATTTTATTTTTTTCTCTTTCTCTTTCTTCCAAGAATACCAGCATTAGTCATTTTTGAATCATGAGTCTTTGGGGTGTCTTTTCAAATTTCACTGTATTCTATTTTCAGAGATACAAGATTATGACTTGCTGTTTCAGAATTTAAAGTTAGATTTATTTAAAATAAATTAAGAGAGAGAAGTGGGGGAACATGGCGCTGTAGGAGCAACTCAGGATTGCAGCTTTCAGTGAAGGTGCAGAGGGTGAGTGCGCACCGCATTTCCAGATGAATCTTTGTTGCCCACAGAAAGGGAAAATTTTCAGGTGTAGGAGAGACATGGGACACCAGCACAGATGTTTCAGCTGGTGTGGCCATTTCAGCTGGCTCCACAGCACAGTGGCACTCTGCACAAAATGCACTGGTATGGGTGCCCTGTTAAAATGGCATTTTGAGATTTGGAAGGGCAGATTAGCATATTTATCTAAGTAATCAGGACGTGGACAGTGGTCCAGGCCAGGTGATTCCCAGAAAACGACGTTTGAGCCATCGTAGTGGGTCACTGCATTAAAAATCACACAGATCCTGGTGCCCTTTCAACAGGCGACTGAAACACCTGGAATAGAGACAACTGTTCAACTTAAAAAATAAAAGACTCTGAGGCAGGAAGCCAGGTGATCAGGCTCGGCGGGTCCCACCCCAACAGGGACAAATAAGATGGTGATTTGAAATGCTTGGGTTTGAGAGTTTCATGGTGGGCACAGCTGAACCCAGAATGGTGCAGCTTGCTAAGGGAGGGGCGTCCGCCATTACCGAGGCATTCCACCCCTACTGAGGTGCCATCCTATTGCTGACACAGCCTGCCATTGTCAAGGAAACCCGCCAGAACAGAGAGAGTCCACCAATACAGAGGCGGGCCACAATCACCACAGCAGTTCTAACCACACCCATATAAACAGCACTACAGGGAATTAGAGTCTGCAGAATAGCAGAGCCCATGGCAACAGGGCAGAGCCTACAACAGCAGGGCAGAGCCAATAGCAACAGGGTGAAGCCCACAGAAGCAGGGCAGATCCCATGGCAACAGGATGAACCTCACGGCAGCAGGATGGAGCCACGACAGGCAAATAGTGACTACACTGCCTCCTAGCTGGCCAGGACACTTCAACAGATACTCATAAATAAGCCCTAACTCCCCAACACAGAGCATCTGAGGGAAAAATGGAGTTTTATGAGTTATGCAGCAGACTTAAGCATAACTGCATAGCAGCCCTGAATGAACAACGGAGCTTTCAGCTCAGTACTTGAGCTCCTATAAAGTACAGATCATCTTCTCAAGCAGCTCCCTGACCCCCATATATCCAAAGAGTCACCTCAGAAAGGACTGATCAGACTGAAATTTGGTGGGCATCAGTCTAAGACAAAGATAGCAGAAGAAGAAACTGGTAGCATCCCTCACTGTTTTGCAGCTGCTACAGGTGTACCCCAGACAAGCAGGGCCTGGAGTGGACCTCAGCAGTCTTACAGCAGAGGGGCTAGACTGTTAGAAGGAAAACTAGGTAACAGAAATTCTTCATCATCAAGGAGCTGGGCATCCACTCAGAGACCAAATCAAAAAGTCAGCAACTCCTCAGACGACAGGTGGATAAATCCACAAACATGGAAAGAAACCAGCGCAAATAGGAGGAAAACACCCAAAACCAGAACACCTCGCTTCCTACAAAGGAGCAAAACTCCTCACCAGAAAGGAAACAAAGCTGGATGGAGAATGAGTGTGATTAAATGACAGAATCAGATTTCAGAAAGTGGGTGAGAAACTTCCATGAGTTAAAGAACATGTTCTAAATCAATGCAAAGAAACTAAGAACTTTGAAAAAAGATTTTTAAAAGATTTGAGAAAATGATAAGAAGAATGGCCAACTTAGGGAGGAATATAAATGAGTTGAAGGAGCTGAAAAACACAACACGAGAACTTCGTAAAGCATGCACAAGTTTCAACAGCCAAATTGACCAAGCAGAAGAAAGAATATCAGAAGTTGAAGATCAACTCAATGAAATAAAACAAGAAGCCAAGATTAGAAATAAAAGAAGACAAAAAACTGAACAAAGTATCTAAAAAATGTGGGACTACGTGAAGAGACCTAATTTACATTTGATAGGTCTATCAGAATGTGACAAAGAGAGTAAATGAAAGATAGAAAATACTCTTCAGGATATTATCCAGGAAAATTTTCCACACCTAGCAAGGCAGACAAATATCCATGTCTAAGAAATACAGAGAACACCACAAAGATATTCTGCATGAAGAGCAACCCCAAGGCACATAATCGTCAGATTCACCAGGGTTGAAATGAAGAAGAAAATGCTAAGGGCAGCCAGAGAGAAAGGTCGGGTCACCCACAAAGGGAAGCCCATCAGACTCACAGCAGATCTCTCAGCAGAAACTCTACAAGCCAGAAGAGAGTGGGGCCAATATTCAACATCCTTAAAGAAAAAAACTTTCAACCCAGAATTTCATATCCAGCTAAACTGAGCTTCACAAGTGAAGGAAAAATAAAATCCTTTGCAAACAAGCAAGTACTCAGAGATTTTGTCACCACCAGGCCTGCTTTACAAGAGCTCCTGAAAGAGGCACTACACATAGAAAGGAACAACCAGTACCAGCCATTCCAAAACATACCAAATGCTAAAGAGCATCAACAAAATGAAGAATCTGCATCAACTAATGGGCAAAACAGCCAGCTAGCATCAAAATGGCAGTATCAAATTCACATAACAATATTAACCCTAAATGTAAATGGGCTAAATGCACCAATCAAAAGACACAGACTGGCAAATTGGATAAAAACAAAACCCATCAGTGTGCTGTATCCAGGAAACCCATCTCACATGCAAGGATACACAAAGGCTCAAAATAAAGGGATGGAGGAAGATTTACCAAGCAAATGGAGAGCAAAAATCAGGAATTGCAATTCTTGTCTCTGATAAAATAGACTTTAAAGCAACAAAGATCAAAAGAGACAAAAAATGAACAAAGTATCTAAAAAATGTGGGACTACGTGAAGAGACCTAATTTACATTTGATAGGTCTATCAGAATGTGACAAAGAGAGTAAATGAAAGATAGAAAATACTCTTCAGGATATTATCCAGGAAAATTTTCCACACCTAGCAAGGCAGACAAATATCCATGTCTAAGAAATACAGAGAACACCACAAAGATATTCTGCATGAAGAGCAACCCCAAGGCACATAATCGTCAGATTCACCAGGGTTGAAATGAAGAAGAAAATGCTAAGGGCAGCCAGAGAGAAAGGTCGGGTCACCCACAAAAAAAATCCCATCAGACTCACAGCAGATCTCTCAGCAGAAACTCAAAAGCCAGAAGAGAGTGGGAGCCAATATTCAACATTCTTAAAGAAAAATAATTTCAACCCAGAACTTCATATCCAGCTAAACTGAGCTTCACAAGTGAAGGAAAAATAAAATCCTTTGCAAACAAGCAAGTACTCAGAGATTTTGTCACCACCAGGCCTGCTTTACAAGAGCTCCTGAAAGAGGCACTACACACAGAAAGAAACAACCAGTGCCAACCATTCCAAAACACACCAAATGCTAAAGAGCATCAACAAAATAAAGAACTGCATTAACTAATGGGCAAAACAGCCAGCTAGCATCAAAATGGCAGGATCAAATTCACACATAACAATATTAAACCTAAATGTAAATAAGCTAAATGCACCAGTCAAAAAAACAGACTGGCAAATTGGATAAAAACAAAACCCATCAGTGTGCTGTATCCAGGAAACCCATCACACATCCAAGGCTGCACAAAGGCTCAAAATAAAAAGATGGAGAAAGATTTACCAAGCAAATGGAGAGCAAAAAATCAGGAATTGCAATTCTTGTCTCTGGTAAAATAGACTTTAAAGCAACAAAGTTCAAAAGAGACAAAAAAGGACATTACATAATCGTAAAAGGATCAATACAACAAGAAGAGCTAACAATCCTAAATATATATGAACCCAATACAGAAGCACCCAGATATATAAGGCAAGTTCTTAATGACTTACTAAGAGACTTAGACTCCCACACAATAATAGTGGGAGACTTTAACACTCCACTGTCAATATCAGACACATCAACCAGACAGAAAATTAACAAGGATATCCAGGGCTTGAACTCAGACCTGGAACAAGCAAACCTGATAGACATTTTCAAAACTCTCCACCCCAAATTCACAGAATATACATTCTTCTCAGCATCACATCACACCTACTCCAAAATTGATCACATAATTGGAAGTAAAGCACTCCTCAGCAAATGCAAAACAACTGAAATCATAACAAACAGTCTCTCAGACCATAGTGCAATCAAGTTGGAACTCAGAATTCAGAAACTAACTCAGAATTGCACAGCTTCATGGAAACTGAACAACTGGCTCTTGAATGTTGATTGGATAAACAATAAAATAAAGGCAGAAATAAAGAAGTTCTTTGAAACCAATGAGAACAAAGACACAACATACCAGAATATCTGGGACACGTTTAAAGCAGTCTGTAGAGGAAAATATATAGCAATAAGTGCCCACATGAGAAGAGTGGAGAGATCCAAAATTGACAACCTAGCATAAAAATTGAAAGAGTTAGAGGAGCAAGATCAGGAAAACTCAAAACCTAGCAGAAGACAAGAAATAACTAAGATCAGAGCAGAACTGAAGGAGATGGAGACACAAAAAACCCTTCAAAAATCAGTAAATTTAAGAGCAGTTTTTTTAAAAGATCAACAAAATAGACAGACCACTAGCTAGACTTATAAAAAAGAAAAGAGAGAACAACCAAATAGATACAATAAAAAACGATAAAGTGGAAATCATCACAGATTCCACAAAAATTGAAACCATCATTAGAGAATATTACAAACAACTCTATGCACATAAATTAGTAAACCTGGAAGAAATGGATAAATTTCTAGACACCTGTGTCCTCTCAAGCTTAAATCAGGAGGAAGCCGAAACTATGAATAGACTGATAACAAGGTCTAAAGTCAAGGCAGCAATTAAGAGCCTACCACACAAAAAAAGCCCAGGTCCAGATGGGTTCACAGCCTATTTTTACAAGACACACAAAAAGAAGCTGGTACCATTTCTTCTGAAACTATTCCAAATAATCCAAAAGGTGAGAATCTTTTCTAATTCATTTTATGAGACCAACATCATCCTGATACCAAAGCCAGCAGAGACTCAACAAGAAAAGAAAACTCCAGGCCAATATCTATATTGAACATAGACGCAAAAATCTTCAATAAAATACTGGCAAGCCAATTGCAACAGCACATCAGAAACCTTATACATCATGATCAAGTAGGATTCATCCCGGGATGCAAGACTGGTTCAACATACACAAGTCTATAAATGGAATTCACCACATAAACAGAACCAAAAACAACAAAACACATGATTATCTCAATTGAGGCAGAGAAGGCCTTTGACAAAATTCAAGAGCCCTTTATGCTAAAATCCCTCAATAAAATCGGTATTGATGAAACGTATCTCAAAATAATAAAAGTTATTTACAACAAACCAACAGCCAATATTATACTGAATAGGCAAAAACTGGAAGCATTCCCTTTGAAATCCGACACTAGACAAGGAAACCCTCTCTCACCACTTTTATTCAATATAGTACTGGAAGTTCTAGCCAGAGCAATCAGGCAAGAAAAGAAATAAAGGGTATTCAAATAAAAAGGGGAAGCCAAATTGTCTCTATTTGCAGAAGACAAGAAATAACTAAGATCAGAGCAGAACTGAAGGAGATGGAGACACAAAAAACCCTTCAAAAATCAGTAAATTTAAGAGCGGTTTTTTTAAAAAGATCAACAAAATAGACAGACCACTAGCTAGACTTATAAAAAAGAAAAGAGAGAACAACCAAATAGATACAATAAAAAACGATAAAGTGGAAATCATCACAGATTCCACAAAAATTGAAACCATCATTAGAGAATATTACAAACAACTCTATGCACATAAATTAGTAAACCTGGAAGAAATGGATAAATTTCTAGACACCTGTGTCCTCTCAAGCTTAAATCAGGAGGAAGCCGAAACTATGAATAGACTGATAACAAGGTCTAAAGTCAAGGCAGCAATTAAGAGCCTACCACACAAAAAAAGCCCAGGTCCAGATGGGTTCACAGCCTATTTTTACAAGACACACAAAAAGAAGCTGGTACCATTTCTTCTGAAACTATTCCAAATAATCCAAAAGGTGAGAATCTTTTCTAATTCATTTTATGAGACCAACATCATCCTGATACCAAAGCCAGCAGAGACTCAACAAGAAAAGAAAACTCCAGGCCAATATCTATATTGAACATAGACGCAAAAATCTTCAATAAAATACTGGCAAGCCAATTGCAACAGCACATCAGAAACCTTATACATCATGATCAAGTAAAATTCATCCCGGAGATGCAAGACTGGTTCAACATACACAAGTGTATAAATGGAATTCACCACATAAACAGAACCAAAAACAACAAAACACATGATTATCTCAATTGAGGCAGAGAAGGCCTTTGACAAAATTCAAGAGCCCTTTATGCTAAAATCCCTCAATAAACTCGGTATTGATGAAACGTATCTCAAAATAATAAAAGTTATTTACAACAAACCAACAGCCAATATTATACTGAATAGGCAAAAACTGGAAGCATTCCCTTTGAAATCCGACACTAGACAAGGAAACCCTCTCTCACCACTTTTATTCAATATAGTACTGGAAGTTCTATCCAGAGCAATTAGGCAAAAAAGGGTATTCAAATAAAAAAGGGGGAAGCCAAATTGTCCCTATATGCAGATGACATAATAGTATATCTAGAAGACCCCATCGTCTCAGCCCAAAAACTCCTGAAACAGGTAAGCAACTTCAGCAAAGTCTCAGAATATAAAATCAATGTGAAAAAATCACAAGCATTCCAATACACCAATAACAGACTTAAAGAAAGCCAAATCAAGAAGAAACTGCCACTCACAATTGCTACAAAGAAAATAAAATACCTAGGAATACAACTTACAAGGAATGTAAGGGACCTCTTCAAGAAGAACTACAAACCACTGCTCAACGAAATAAGAGATAACACAAACAGATGGAGAAACATTCCATGTTCATGGTTAGAAATAATTAATATTGTAAAAATTGCTATAGTGCCCAACGTAATTTATATAATAAATGCTATCCCCATCAAGCTACCATTGAATTTCTTCACAGAACTGGAAAAAACTACCTTGAACTTCATATGGAACCAAAAGAGAGCCCTCATAGCCAAGTCAATTCTAAGCAAAAAGAACACAATGGGAGGCATCACACTACCTGACTTCAAACTATACTACAAGGCTACAGTAATCAAAACAGCATGGTACTGGTGCCAAAACAGAGATATAGACCAATGGAACAGAACAGAGGCATCGAAGGCAACACAGGATATCTATAACCATACAATCTTTGATAAACCTGACAAAAACAGCAATGGGGAAAGGATTCCCTGTTTAATAAATGGCTTTGGAAAAACTGGCTAGCCATGTGCAGAAAGCAAAACCTGGACCCCCTACTGACACCTTACAGTAAAATTAACACCAGATGGATTAAAGACTTAAACATAAGACTTGGCACCATAAAAACCCTAGAAGAAAATCTAGGCAAAACCATTCAGGACATAGGAGTAGGCAAGGACTTCATGACCAAAACACCAAAAAGCATTGGCAACAAAAGCCAAAATAGACAAATGGGAACTAATCAAACTCCACAGCTTCTGCATGGCAAAAAAAAAAGAGTCACTAGAGTGAATCAGCAACCAACAGAATGGGAAAAAATCTTTGCAGTTTACCCATCTGAAAAAGGGCTGATATCCAGAATTGACAAATAACTCAAACATATTTACAAGAAAAATCAAACAAGCCCATTTAAAAATGGGCAAAAGATATGAACAGACACTTTACAAAATAAGACATACATGAGGCCAACAAACATATAAAAAATGCTCATCATCATTGGTCATTACAGAGATGCAAATCAAAACCACATTGAGATACCATCTCACGCCAGTTAGAATGGCGATCATTAAAAAATCTGGAGACAACCGATGCTGGAGAGGATGTGAGAAATAGGAACACTATTACACTGCTGGTGGAAGTGTAAATTAGTTCAACCATTGTGGAAGACAGTGTGGTGATTCCTCTAGGACTTAGCAATAGAAATTCCATTGGATCCAGCAATCCCATTACTGGGTATATATCCAAAGGACTATAAATTGTTTTATTATAAGGACACATGCACACAAATGTTCATTGCAGCACTGTTTACAATTACAGGCAAGGGAATTCCAGGCAAGCAATTCCAGGCAATTCCAGGCAATTCCAGGAAAGGCAATTCCAGGCAATTTCAGGCAAGGCAATTACAGGCAAGGCAATTTTAGGCAAGGCAATTCCAGGAAAGGCAATTCCAGGCAATTTCAGTCAAGGCAATTCCAGGCAAGGCAAGGCAAGGCAATTCAGGCAAGGCAAGGCAATTCAGGCAATTCAGGCAATTCAGGCAAGGCAATTACAGGCAAGGCAATTCCAGAAAAGGCAATTCCAGGCAATTTCAGTCAAGGCAATTCCAGGCAAGGAAATTCCAGGCAATTTCAGGCAAGGAAATTCCAGGCAAGGCAAGGCAATTCTAGGCAAGGCAATTACAGGCAAGGCAATTTTAGGCAAGGCAATTACAGGCAAGGAATTCCAGGCAAGGCAAGGCAAGGCAATTACAGGCAAGGAATTCCAGGCAAGGCAATTCCAGGTAAGGCAATTTCAGGCAAGGCAAGGCAAGGCAAGGCAATTCAGAAAATAACTCAGAACCGCACAGCTTCATGGAAACTGAACAACTGGCTCTTGAATGTTGATTGATAAACAATGAAATGAAGGCAGAAATAAAGAAGTTCTTTGAAACCAATGAGAACAAAGACACAACATACCAGAATATCTGGGACACGTTTAAAGCAGTCTGTAGAGAAAAATATATAGCAATAAGTGCCCACATGAGAAGAGTGGAGAGATCCAAAATTGACACCTATCATCAAAATTGAAAGAGCTAGAGGAGCAAGATCAAAAACTCAAAACCTAGCAGAAGACAAGAAATAACTAAGATCAGAGCAGAACTGAAGGAGATGGAGACACAAAAACCCTTCAAAAATCAGTAAATTTAAGAGCAGGTTTTTTTAAAAGATCAACAAAATAGACAGACCACTAGCCAGACTGATAAAAAGAAAAGAGAGAACAACCAAATAGATGCAATAAAAACGATAAAGGCAATTCCAGGAAATTCCAGGCAATTCAGGCAATTCCAGGCAAGGCAATTCCAGGAAATTCCAGGCAATTCCAGGCAAGAAATTCCAGGCAAGGCAATTCCAGGCAATTCCAGGCAATTCCAGGAAATTCCAGGCAAGAAATTCCAGGAAAGGCAATTTCAGGCAAGACAATTCCAGGCAATTTCAGGCAATTCCAGGCAAGGCAATCCAGGCAAGGCAAGGCAAGGCAATTCCAGAAAAGGCAATTCCAGGCAAGGCAAGGCAATTCAAGGCAAGGCAAGGCAAGGCAATTCAAGGCAAGGCAATTCCAGGCAAGAAATTCCAGGCAATTCCAGAAAAGGCAATTCCAGGCAATTTCAGGCAATTTCAGGCAAGACAATTCCAGGCAATTCCAGGCAAGCAATTCAGGCAAGGCAATTTCAGGCAATTCCAGAAAAGGCAATTCCAGGCAATTCAGGCAATTCCAGGAAAGGCAATTTCAGGCAATTTCAGGCAATTTCAGGCAATTCCAGGCAATTTCAGGCAAGAAATTCCAGGCAATTCAGGCAATTCCAGGCAATTCCAGGCAAGCAATTCAGGCAAGACAATTCCAGGCAAGAAATTCCAGGCAAGAAATTCCAGGCAAGCAATTCCAGGCAAGAAATTCCAGGCAAGGCAAGGCAATTTTAGGCAATTCCAGGCAAGGCAATTACAGGCAAGGCAATTCAAGGCAATTCCAGCAAGGCAATTCCAGAAAAGGCAATTCCAGGCAATTCAGGCAATTCAGGCAAGGCAATTCAGGCAATTCCAGGAAATTCCAGGCAAGAAATTCCAGGCAATTCAGGCAAGGCAATTACAGGCAAGGCAATTCCAGGAAATTCCAGGCAATTCAGGCAATTCCAGGCAAGAAATTCCAGGCAATTCCAGAAAAGGCAATTCCAGGAAATTCCAGGCAAGCAATTCAGGCAATTTCAGGCAATTCAGGCAAGGCAAGGCAATTTTAGGCAAGGCAATTCAAGGCAATTCCAGGCAATTTCAGGCAAGAAATTCCAGGCAAGAAATTCCAGGCAATTCAGGCAAGGCAATTTCAGGCAAGAAATTCCAGGCAATTCCAGAAAAGGCAATTCCAGGCAATTTCAGGCAAGGCAAGGCAATTCCAGGCAATTCAGGCAATTCAGGCAATTCAGGCAATTCAGGCAAGAAATTCCAGGCAAGCAATTCCAGGCAATTTCAGGCAAGAAATTCCAGGCAATTTCAGGCAAGGAAATTCCAGGCAATTTCAGGCAAGGCAATTTTAGGCAATTCCAGGCAATTTCAGGCAATTCCAGGAAATTCCAGGCAATTCCAGGCAAGCAATTCAGGCAAGAAAAGAAATAAAGGGTATTCAAATAGGAAAGGTGGAAGCCAAATTGTCTCTATTTGCAGACGACATGATAGTATACCTAGAAGACCCCTTCATCTCAGCCCAAAAGCTCCTGCAACTGATAAGCAACTTCAGCAAAGTCTCAGGATATAAAATCAATGTGCAAAAATCACAAGCATTCCTATACACCAATAACAGACTTAAAGAGAACCAAATCAAGAATGAACTGCCATTCACAATTGCTACAAAGAAAATAAAATACCTAGGAATACAACTTACAAGGAATGTAAGGGACCTCTTTAAGGAAAACTACAAACCACTGCTCAACGAAATAAGAGAGGACACAAACAGATGGAGAAACATTCCATGTTCGTGGTTAGAAGAATCAATATCGTGAAAATGGCTATACTGCCCAAAGTAATTTACACAATCAATGCTATCCCCATCAAACTACCATTGAATTTCTTCACAGAACTGGAAAACCACCATGAACTTCATATGGAACCAAAAGAGAGCCCGCATAGCCAAGTCAATTCTAAGCAAAAGAACACAGCGGGAGGCATCACACTACCAGACTTCAAACTATACTACAAGGCTACAGTAATCAAAACAGCATGGTACTGGTACCAAAACAGAGATATAGACCAATGGAACAGAACAGAGGCATCGGAGGCAACACAACATATCTACAACCATATTATCTTTGATAAACCAGGCAATTCAGGCAAGGCAATTCAGGCAATTCCAGGCAATTCAGGCAAGGCAATTTTAGGCAAGGCAATTACAGGCAAGGCAATTCAAGGCAATTCCAGCAAGGCAATTCAGGCAATTCCAGGAAATTCCAGGCAAGAAAATTCCAGGCAAGGCAATTCCAGGAAATTCCAGGCAATTCAGGCAAGGCAATCAGGCAAGGCAAGGCAATTCCAGGAAATTCCAGGCAAGAAAATTCCAGGCAATTTCAGGCAAGAAAATTCCAGGCAAGAAAATTCCAGGCAATTCAGGCAATTCCAGGAAAGGCAATTCCAGGCAATTTCAGGCAAGAAAATTCCAGGCAATTTCAGGCAAGAAAATTCCAGGCAAGGCAATTCCAGAAAAGGCAATTCCAGGCAATTCCAGGCAATTCAGGCAAGGCATTCCAGGCAAGGAAATTCCAGGCAATTCCAGGCAAGGCAATTCAAGGCAATTCCAGGAAATTCCAGGCAAGAAAATTCCAGGCAATTCCAGAAAAGGCAATTCCAGGCAAGAAAATTCCAGGCAAGGCAAGGCAATTCCAGGAAATTCCAGGCAAGGCAATTTTAGGCAAGGCAATTCAGGCAATTCCAGGAAAGGCAATTCCAGGCAAGGCATTCCAGGCAAGGCAATTCAAGGCAAGGCAATTCCAGGCAAGGCAAGGCAATTCCAGGCAATTCAGGCAATTCCAGGCAAGCAATTCCAGGCAAGGCAAAGAAACAGTCACTAGAGTGAATCGGCAACCATCAGAATGGGAAAAATCTTTGCAGTTTACACATCTGACAAAGGGCTGATATCCAGAATTTACAAAGAACTCAAACAGATTTACAGGAAAAATAAACAAGCCCATTCAAAATGGGCAAAGGATATGAACAGACACTTTACAAAAGAAGACATACATGAGGCCAACAAACATATAAAAAATTGCTCATCATCATTGGTCATTACAGAGATGCAAATCAAAACCACATTGAGATACCATCTCACGCCAGTTAGAATGGCGATCATTAAAAATCTGGAGACAGCAGATGCTGGAGAGGATGTGGAGAAATAGGAACACTCTTACACTGTTGGTGGGAGTGTAAATTAGTTCAACCATTGTGGAAGACAGTGTGGCGATTCCTCAAGGACCTAGAAATAGAAATTCCATTTGACCCAGCAATCCCATTACTGGGTATATATCCAAAGGACTATAAATTGTTTTATTATAAGGACACATGCACACAAATGTTCATTGCAGCACTGTTTACAATTACAGGCAAGGGAATTCCAGGCATAGCTATTTCTGGGAATTTCAGACGAGGCCATTCTAAGCAAGGCAATTCCAGGCAATTCCAGGCAAGGCAATTGGAGGCAATTCCAGGCCAGGCAATTTCAGTCAAGGCAATTCAAGGCAATTCCAGCAAGGCAATTCAGGCAAGGCAAGGCAAGGCAATTCAAGGCAAGGCAATTTCAGGCAAGGCAATTTTAGGCAAGGCAATTACAGGCAAGGCAATTCCAGGCAAGGCAATTTCAGGCAATTCCAGAAAAGGCAATTCCAGGCAAGGCAATTCCAGGCAATTCCAGGCAAGGCAATTGGAGGCAATTCCAGGCCAGGCAATTTCAGTCAAGGCAATTACAGAGAATTAGACGCAAGGCAAATTAAGGCAAGGCAATTCCATGCAAGGAAATTCCATGCATGTCAATTTCAGGCAAGGTAATATCAGGTAAGGCAATTTCAGGAAATTCCATGTAAAACAAATTTAGGTGAGTCAATTCCAGGCAATGCAATTCCATGCAACATAATTCCAGGCAATTACAGGCAAGGAAATTTCAGGCAAGGCAATTCCAGGCCATTCCAAGCAAGGCAATTACAGGCAAAATTTCTAGGCAAGGCAATTCTAGGCAATTCATGAAAAAAAAAATTCAGTCAAGGCAAATCCAGGCAAGGCAATTCCAGGAAATGCAACACCAGAAAATTTCAGCCAAGGCAATTATAAGCAAGGCATTTCCAGGCAATTTCAGGCAAGACAATTCTAGGCATTTCCAGGAAAGGCAATTCCAGGAAATTCTACACAAAACAATTTTAGGCGAGTCAAATTCAGGCAAGGCAATTCCACGCAATGCAATTTCAGGCAATTACAGGCAAGGGAATTTCAGGCAAGGCAATTCTGGAAAATTCCAAGCAAGGCAATTACAGGCAAAAATTCCAGGCAATCAATTCTAGGCAATTCATGGTAAGAAAATTTTAGTCAAGGCAAATCCAGGCAAGGCAATTCTAGGAAAGGCAATACAGGCAAGGTATTTCGAGGCAAGGCAATTACAAGCAAGGCATTTCCAGGCAATTTCAGGCAAAACAATTCTAGGCAATTACAAGCAAGGCAATTACAAGCAATTACACGCAAGGGAAATCAAGGCAATGCAAATGAAGGCAAGGCAATTCCATGCAAGAAAATTTCACGCAAGTCAATTCCATTCAATTTGAGGCAAGGTAATTCCAGGCAAGCCAATTCCAGAAAATTCCAGGCAAGGCAATTTTAGGCAAGGCAATTTCAGGCAATTCCAGGCAAAACAATTTTAGGCAAGGCAATTTCAGGCAAGGCAATTCCAGGCAAGGCAATTCCAGGCAAGGCAATTCCAGGCAATTTCAGGCAAGGCAATTCCAGGCAAGGCAATTCCAGGCAATTCCAGGCAAGGCAATTTCAGGCAAAAATTCCAGGCAAGGCAAATTCAGGCAATTCCAGGCAAGGCAATTCCAGGCAAAGCAATTCCAGGAATTCCAGGCAAGGCAATTTTAGGCAAGGCAATTCCAGGCAATTTCAGGCAAGGCAATTTCAGGCAAGAAAATTTCAGGCAAGGCAATTCCAAGCAAGGCAATTCCAGGAAAGGCAATTCCAGGCAATTCCAGGCAATTCCAGGCAAGGCAATTCAGGCAAGGCAATTCCAGGCAATTCCAGGCAATTCCAGGCAAGGCAATTCCAGGCAATTTCAGGCAAGGAAATTTCAGGCAAGGCAATTCCAGGCAATTCCAGGCAAGGCAATTCCAGGCAAGGCAATTCCAGGCAAGGCAATTCCAGGCAATTCAGGCAATTCAGGCAAGAAAATTCAGGCAAGGCAAGGCAATCCAGGCAAGGCAATTCAGGAAAGGCAATTCCAAGCAAGGCAATTCCAAGCAAGGCAATTCCAAGCAAGGCAATTCCAGGAAAGGCAATTCCAGGCAAGGCAATTCTAGGCAAAGAAATTCCAGGCAATTCCAGGCAAAACAATTCCAGGCAAGGCAATTCCAGGCAATTCAAGGCAATTCCAGGCAATTCCAGGCAAGGCAATTCAGGCAAGGCAATTCAGGCAAGAAAATTTCATGCAAGGCAATTCCAGGCAAGGCAATTACAGGCAAGGCAATTTCAGGCAAGGCAATTCCAGGCAATTTCAGGCAAGGCAATTCCAGGCAAGAGAATTGCAGGCAAAGCAATTCCAGGCAATTTCAGGCAAGGCAATTTAGGCAAGGCAATTTAGGCAAGGCAATTCCAGGCAAGGCAATTTCAGGCAAGGCAATTACAGGCAAGGCAATTCTAGGCAAGGCAATTTCAGGCAATTTCAGGCAAGGCAATCAGGCAAGGCAATTTAGGCAAGGCAATTACAGGCAAGGCAATTCTAGGCAAGGCAATTCCAGGAAAGGCAATTCAAGGCAATTCCAAGCAAGGCAATTTCAGGCAAGCAATTTCAGGCAAGGCAATTCCAGGCAATTCAGGCAAGGCAATTACAGGCAAGGCAATTCCAGGCAAGGCAATTCCAGGCAAGGCAATTCCAGGCAATTCAGGCAATTCCAAAAAGGCAATTCAGGCAAGGCAAGGCAATCCAGGCAAGGCAATTCAGGCAATTCCAGGCAATTCCAGAAAAGGCAAGGCAAGAAAATTCCAGGCAATTCAGGCAAGAAAATTCAGGCAAGAAATTCAGGCAAGAAAATTCAGGCAAGGCAAGGCAATTTAGGCAAGGCAAGGCAAGGCAAAAGGCAATTCCAGGAAATTCCAGGCAATTTCAGGCAAGGCAAAAGGCAAGGCAATTACAGGCAAGGCAATTCAAGGCAATTCCAGAAAAGGCAAGGCAATTCAGCAAGGCAATTCAGGCAAGGTAATTCCAGGCAAGAAATTCCAGGCAATTCCAGAAAATTCCAGGCAATTTCAGGCAAAACAATTTCAGGCAAGGCAATTTAGGCAATTCCAGGCAATCCAGGCAATTCCAGGCAAAAATTTCAGGCAAGACAATTCCAGGCAATTCCAGGAAAGGCAATTTCAGGCAAGAAATTCCAGGCAAAACAATTCCAGGCAATTCAGGCAAGGAAATTTCAGGCAAGAAATTCCAGGCAATTCAAGGCAATTCCAGGCAAGACAATTTCAGGCAAGGTAATTCCAGGCAAGGCAATTCTAGGCAAGGCAATTTAGGCAATTCCAGGCAAGAAATTCCAGGCAATTCCAGAAAATTCCAGGCAATCCAGGCAATTCCAGGCAAGAAATTCCAGGCAAGGAATTCCAGGCAAGAAATTCAGGCAAGGCAATTTAGGCAATTCCAGGCAAGGCACCCAGGCAAGGCAAGGCAAAGGCAATTCAGGCAATTTCAGGCAAGGCAATTTAGGCAAGGCAATTACAGGCAAGGCAATTCCAGGCAAGCAATTTCAGGCAATTTCAGGCAAGGCAATTTTAGGCAAGGCAATTTTAGGCAATTCCAGGCAAGGAATTCCAGGCAAGCAATTCCAGGCAAGAAAATTCCAGGCAATTCCAGAAAATTCCAGGCAATCCAGGCAAGGCATTCCAGGCAAGGAAATTCCAGGCAATCCAGGCAAGGCAATTTTAGGCAATTCCAGGCAAGGCAATTTTAGGCAATTCCAGGCAAGGCACCCAGGCAAGGCAAGGCAAGGCAATTCAGGCAATTTCAGGCAAGGCAATTTTAGGCAAGGCAATTACAGGCAAGGCAATTCCAGGCAAGCAATTTCAGGCAATTTCAGGCAAGGCAATTTTAGGCAAGGCAATTCCAGGCAATTCCAGGCAAGGCAATTTCAGGCAAGGCAATTCCAGGCAATTACAGGCAAGGCAATTTCAGGCAAGGCAATTCCAGGCAATTCAGGCAAGGCAATTCCAGGCAAGGAAATTCCAGGCAAGGCAATTTCAGGCAAGGCAATTCAGGCAAGGCAATTCCAGGCAATTTCAGGCAAGGAAATTTCAGGCAAGGCAATTCCAGGCAATGCAATTCCATGCAACATAATTCCAGGCAATTACAGTCAAGGAAATTTCAGGCAAGGCAATTCCAGGCCATTCCAAGCAAGGCAATTACAGGCAAAATTCCAGGCAAGGCAATTCCAGGCAATTCAGGCAATTCCAAAAAGGCAATTCAGGCAAGGCAAGGCAATCCAGGCAAGGCAATTCCAGGAAATGCAACACCAGAAAATTCAGCCAAGGCAATTATAAGCAAGGCATTTCCAGGCAATTTCAGGCAAAACAATTCTAGGCATTTCCAGGAAAGGCAATTCCAGGAAATTCCAGGCAAGGCAAAAGGCAATTTCAGGCAATTCAGGCAATTCAGGCAAGGCAATTCCAAACAAGGCAATTCCAGGCAATTACAGGCAAGGCAATTTCAGGCAAGGCAATTCAGGCAAAAAATTCCAGGCAAGCAAGGCAATTCCAGGCAAAAATTCCAGGCAAGTCAATTCCAGGCAATTCAAGGCAAGGCAAGGCAATTTTAGGCAATTCCAGGCAAGTCAATTCCAGGCAAGTCAATTCCAGGCAAAAAATTCCAGGCAATTCCAGGCAATTTTAGGCAAGGCAATTTCAGGCAATTCAGGCAATTCCAGGCAATTCAGGCAATTCCAGGCAAGAAAATTCCAGGCAATTCCAGGCAAGGCAATTCCAAACAAGGCAATTCCAGGAAATTCCAGGCAATTCAGGCAAGGCAATTCCAGAAAAGGCAATTTCAGAAAAGGCAATTTCAGGCAAGAAAATTCCAGGCAAGAAAATTCAGGCAAGGCAATTCCAGGCAAGGCACCCAGGCAAGGCAAGGCAATTCCAGGCAATTCCAGGCAAGGCAATTTCAGGCAAGGCAATTCCAGGCAATTCCAGGCAAGGCAATTACAGAAAAGGCAATTTCAGGCAATTTCAGGCAAGGCAATTCCAAACAAGGCAATTCCAGGCAATTACAGGCAAGGCAATTCCAGGCAAAACAAGGCAATTTCAGGCAATTCCAGGCAATTTCAGGCAAGGCAATTCAAGGCAATTCCAGGCAATTTCAGGCAATTTCAGGCAAGGCAATTACAGGCAAGGCAAGGCAATAGGCAAGGCAATTCCAGGCAATTCCAGGCAAAAGGCAATTCCAGAAAATTCCAGGAAAGGCAATTTTAGGCAATTCCAGGCAAGGAATTCCAGGCAAGGCAATTCCAGGAAATTCCAGGCAAGGCAATTAAAGGCAAGGCAATTCAAGGCAATTCCAATCAATTCCAGGCAAGGCAATTCCAATCAATTCCAGGCAAGGCAATTCCAGGCAAAACAATTCCAGGCAAGGCAATTCCAGGCAAGGCAAGGTAATTCCAGGCAAGCAATTCCAGGCAAGGCAATTCCAGAAAAGGCAATTTTAGGCAAGGCAATTCCAGGCAAAACAATTCCAGGCAATTCCAGGCAAGCAAGGCAATTCAAGGCAATTCCAAGCAAGGCAATTCCAGGCAAGGCAATTCCAGGCAAGGTAATTCCAGGCAAGGCAATTCCAGGCAATTCCAGGCAAGGCAATTCCAGGCAAGCAATTCCAGGCAATTCCAGGCAATTCCAGAAAATTCCAGGAAATTTCAGGCAAGGCAATTCCAGGCAAGGCAATTCCAGGCAAGCAAGGCAATTCAGAAAAGGCAATTCCAGGCAATTCCAGGCAAGGCAATACCAGGCAAGGCAAGCAATTCCAGGCAATTCCAGGCAATTCCAGGCAATTCCAGGAAATTTCAGGCAAGAAAATTCAGGCAATTCCAGGCAAGGCAATTCCAGACAAGGCAATTCCAGGCAATTTCAGGCAAGACAATTCCAGGCAAGGCAATTCCAGGCAATGCAAGGCAATTCCAGGCAATTCCAGGCAAGGCAATTCCAGGCAAGGCGATTATAAATTTTCATGCAAGGCAATTCCAGGAAAGGCGATTACAGTCAAGGCAATTTCAGGCAATGCAGTTCCAGGCAATTTCAGGCAAGGCAATTCCAGGCAAGAAAATTCAGGCAAGGCACCCAGGCAAGGCAATTAGGCAAGGCAATTTTAGGCAAGGCAATTTTAGGCAAGGCAATTCCAGGCAATCCAGGCAATTCCAGGCAATTACAGGCAAGGCAATTCAAGGCAAGGCAAGCAATTCAGGCAATTTCAGGCAAGGCAATCAGGCAAGGCAATTTTAGGCAAGGCAATTCCAGGCAATTCCAGGCAAAACAAGGCAATTCCAGGCAAGGCAATTCCAGGCAATTCAGGCAATTCAGGCAAGGAAATTCCAGGCAAAAATTCCAGGCAATTACAGGCAAGGCAATTCCAGGCAAGGCAATTCAGGCAAGGCAATTTCAGGCAAGGAAATTTCAGGCAAGGCAATTCCAGGCAAGGCAAGCAATTCAGGCAATTCCAGGCAATTCCAGGCAAGGCAATTACAGGCAAGGCAATTAAAGGCAAGGCAAGGCAATTAAAGGCAAGGCAATTCCAGGCAAGGCAATTCCAGGCAAGGCAATTCCAGGCAATTCAGGCAATTTCAGGCAATTTCAGGCAAGGCAATTCCAGGCAAGCAATTCCAGGCAAGGCAATTCCAGGCAAGCAATTCCAGGCAATTTCAGGCAAGGCAATTCAGGCAATTCCAGGCAAGCAATTCCAGGCAAGGCAATTTCAGGCAAGGAATTTCAGGCAAGAAATTCAGGCAATTCCAGGCAAGGCAATTCAGGCAAGGCAATTCCAGGCAAGGCAATTTCAGGCAAGGCAATTTTAGGCAATTCCAGGCAATTCAGGCAAGGCAATTCCAGGCAAGGCAATTCCAGGCAATTCCAGGCAATTCAGGCAATTTCAGGCAAGGCAATTCCAGGCAAGACAATTCCAGGCAAGGCAATTTCAGGCAATTCAGGCAAGGAATTCCAGGCAAGGCAATTAGGCAAGGCAATTACAGGCAAGGCAATTCAAGGCAAGGCAAGGCAATTAAGGCAAGGCAATTCCAGAAAAGGCAATTCCAGGCAAGGCAATTCAGGCAATTTCAGGCAAGGCAATTCCAGGCAAGGCAATTTCAGGCAAGGTAATTCCAGGCAAAACAATTTCAGGCAAGAAAATTCCAGGCAAGCAATTCCAGGCAATTTCAGGCAAAACAATTCCAGGCAAGGCAATTCCAGGAAATTCCAGGCAAGGCAATTAAAGGCAAGGCAATTCAAGGCAATTCCAATCAATTCCAGGCAAGGCAATTCCAATCAATTCCAGGCAAGGCAATTCAGGCAATTTCAGGCAAAACAATTCCAGGCAAGGCAATTTCAGGCAAAGCAATTCCAGGCAATTCCAGGCAAGGCAATTGCAGGCAATTAAATTCCAGAAAAGGCAATTTTAGGCAAGGCAATTACAGGCAAAGCAATTCCAGGCAATTCCAGGAAAGGCAATTCAAGGCAATTCCAAGCAAGGCAATTCCAAACAAGGCAATTCCAGGCAAGCAAGGCAATTCCAGGCAAGACAATTCCAGGCAAGGCAATTCCAGGCAAGGTAATTCCAGGCAAGGCAATTCCAATCAATTCCAGGCAATTTCAGGCAAGGCAATTCAGAAAGGCAATTCCAGAAAAGGCAATTCAGGAAAGGCAATTCAGGCAAAACAATTCCAGGCAAGGCAAGGCAATTTTAGGCAAGGCAATTCCAGGCAAGAAAATTCAGGCAAGGCAAGGCAATTCAGGCAATTCAGGCAAGCAATTCAGGCAATTCAGGCAATTCCAGGCAAAAGGCAATTCCAGGCAAGGCAATTCAGGCAATTTCAGGAAAGGTAATTCCAGGCAATTCCAGAAAAAGCAATTCCAAACAAGTCAATTTCAAAAAATTCCAGTCAAGGCAATTCCAGGCAAGACAATTTCAGGCAAGGCAATTACAGGCTAGGCAATTAAAGGCAAGGCAAGGCAATTCAAGGCAAGGCAATTCCAGGCAAGGCAAATTCCAGGCAAGTCAATTCCAGGCAATTTCAGGCAAGGTAATTCCAGGCAAGTCAATTCCAGGCAATTCCAGCAAGGCAATTCCAGGCAAAACAATTCCAGGCAAGGAAATTTCAGGCAAGGCAATTTTAGGCAATTCCAGGCAAGGCAATTCAGGCAAGGTAATTCCAGGCAAGGCAATTCCAGGCAAGGCAATTCCAGGCAAGAAAGGCAATTCCAATCAATTCCAGGCAAGGCAATTTCAGGAAAGGCAATTCCAGGCAATTCCAGGCAAAATTCCAGGCAAAAGGCAATTCAAGGCAATTCCAAGCAAGGCAATTCCAGGCAAAATTCCAGGCAATTCCAGGCAAAACAATTTCAGGCAAGGCAATTTCAGGCAATTCCAGGCAAGGTAATTTCAGGCAAGGCAATTCCAGGCAAGGCAATTCTAGGCAAGGCAATTCCAGGCAAGTCTATTCTAGGCAAGGCAATTCCAAGCAATTCCAGGCAAGGCAATTTCAGGCAATTCCAGGCAAGACAATTACAGAAAAGGCAATTCCAATCAATTCCAGGCAGGGCAATTTCAGGCAAGAAAATTTCAGGCAATTCCAGGCAAGCAAGGCAATTAAAGGCAAGGCAATTAGGCAAGGCAATTCCAGGCAAGGCATTCCAGGCAATTCAGGCAATTCCAAAAGGCAATTCCAGGCAAGGCAATTTCAGGCAAGGCAATTTTAGGCAAGGCAATCCAGGCAATTCCAGGCAAGGCAAAAGGCAATTCCAGAAAATTCCAGGAAAGGCAATTTTAGGCAAGGCAATTTTAGGCAATTCCAGGCAAGAAAATTCCAGGCAAGTCAATTCCAGGCAATTCCAGGCAAGGCAAGAAAATTCCAGGCAAGGCAATTAGGCAAGGCAATTTTAGGCAATTCCAGGCAAAACAATTTCAGGCAAGGCAATTCCAGGCAAGCAATTCCAGGCAAGCAATTCAGGCAATTCCAGGCAATTCAGGCAAGGCAAAAGGCAATTCCAGAAAATTCCAGGCAATTCAGGCAAGGCAAAAGGCAATTTCAGAAAATTCCAGGAAAGGCAAGGCAATTTTAGGCAATTCCAGGCAAAATTCCAGGCAAGGCAATTTTAGGCAAGGCAATTCAAGGCAAGGCAATTCCAGGCAATTCCAGGCAAAATTCCAGGCAAAACAATTCCAGGCAATTCAGGCAAGGCAAGAAAATTTCAGGCAAGGCAATCCAGGCAAGGCAATTCCAGGAAAGGCAATTCAGGCAAGGCATTCCAGGCAAGGCAATTTCAGGCAAGGCATTCCAGGCAATTTCAGGCAAGGCAAGGCAATTAGGCAAGGCAATTAGGCAAGGCAAGGCAATTAGGCAAGGCAATTACAGGCAAGGCAATTCAAGGCAATGCAAATTAAGGCAAGGCAATTCCATGCAAGAAAATTTCACGCAAGTCAATTCCATTCAATTTGAGGCAAGGTAATACCAGGTAAGACAATTTCAGAAAATTCCAGGCCAGTCAATTTTAGGCAAGGCAACTTCAGCAATTCCACGCAAAACAATTTTAGGCGAGGCAATTTCAGGCATTTCCAGGCAAGGCAATGCCAGGCAACGCAATTCCAGGCAATTTCAGGCAAGGGAATTCCAGGCAAGCAAGGCAATTCCAGGCAATTCCAGGCAAGAAAATTCCAGGCAGGCAAGGCAATTCCAGGCAAGGCAATTCAAGGCAAGGCAATTCCAGGCAATTCCAGGCAAGGCAATTAGGCAAGGCAATTCAGGCAATTTCAGGCAAGGCAATTCCAGAAAATTCCAGGCAAGGCAATTTTAGGCAAGGCAATTTTAGGCAATTCCAGGCAAGGAAATTCCAGGCAAGTCAATTCCAGGCAATTCCAGGCAAGGCAAGAAAATTCCAGGCAATTCAGGCAAGAAAATTTCAGGCAATTCCAGGCAAGGCAATTACAGGCAAGGCAATTCCAGGCAATTTCAGGCAAGGCAATTTCAGGCAAGGCAAAAGGCAATTTCAGAAAATTCCAGGCAAGGCAATTTCAGGCAATTCCAGGCAAGGCAATTCAAGGCAAGGCAATTCCAGGCAATTCCAGGCAAGGCAATTAGGCAAGGCAATTCAGGCAATTTCAGGCAAGGCAATTCCAGAAAATTCCAGGCAAGGCAATTTTAGGCAAGGCAAGGCAATTTTAGGCAATTCCAGGCAAGGAAATTTCAGGCAAAAATTCCAGGCAAGGCAATTTTAGGCAAGGCAATTTTAGGCAAGGCAATTTCAGGCAATTTCAGGCAAGCAATTCAGGCAATTCCAGGCAAGTCAATTCCAGGCAAGGCAATTCAGGCAAGGCAATTTTAGGCAAGGCAATTCCAGGAAAGGCAATTCCAATCAATTCCAGGCAAGGAAATTTCAGGCAAGGCAATTAAAGGCAATTCCAGGCAAGGCAATTCCAGGCAATTCAGGCAATTCCAGGCAAGGCAATTTCAGGCAAAACAATTCCAGGCAAAAATTCCAGGCAAGGCAATTTCAGGCAAAAAATTTCAGGCAAGGCAATTTTAGGCAAGGCAATTCCAAGCAAGGCAATTATAGGCAATTCCAGACAAGGCAATTCTAGGCAAAACAATTCCAGGAAATGCAATTCCAGGCAAGGCAATTCCAGGCCATTCCAGGCAAGGCAATTCCAGGTAACAAAATTTCAGGCAATTCCAGGCAAGGCAATTCCAGGCAAGAAAATTTCAGGCAATTCCAGGCAAGGCAATTCAAGGCAAGGCAATTCCAGGCAACAGGCAAGGCAATTCCAGGCAAAACAATTTCAGGCAAGGCAAGGCAAAACAATTCCAGGCAAGGCAATTCCAGGTAAGGCAATTCCAGGCAAGTCAATTCCAGGCAATTCAGGCAAGGCAAGAAAATTTCAGGCAAGGCAAATCCAGGCAAGGCAATTCTAGGAAAGGCAACACAGGCATTTCGAGGCAAGGCAATTACAAGCAAGGCATTTCCAGGCAATTTCAGGCAAAACAATTCTAGGCAATTCAGGCAAGGCAATTAGGCAAGGCAATTACAGGCAAGGCAATTCAAGGCAAGGCAAGGCAATTAAGGCAGGGCAACTCCAGGCAAGAAAATTTTATGCATGGCAATTGCAGGCAATTCCAGGCAAGGTAACACCAGGTAAGGCAATTTCAGGAAATTCCAGGCCAGTCAATTTTAGGCAAGGCAAGGCAATTTTAGGCAATTCCAGGCAATTTTAGGCAAGGCAATTCAAGGCAAGGCAAGGCAATTTTAGGCAATTCCAGGCAAGGCATTCAGGCAAGGCAATTCAGGCAAGGCAATTCCAGAAGGCAATTCCAGGCAAGGCACCCAGGCAAGGCAACCAGGCAAGGCAATTAAAGGCAATTCCAGGCAAGCAATTCCAGGCAGGCAATTCCAGGCAAGAAAGGCAATTCCAGGCAAGGCAATTTCAGGCAAGGCAATTCAGGCAATTCCAGAAAAGGCAATTCCAGGCAAGGTAATTCCAGGCAAAAATTCCAGGCAACCCAGGCAAGGCAAGGCAAATTCCAGGCAAAAATTCCAGGCAAGGCAAGGCAAGGCAAGGCAATTCAGGCAAGGCAATTCCAGGCAAGGCAAGGCAAGAAATTCCAGGCAAGGCAATTCCAGGCAAGCAATTCCAGGCAATTCAGGCAAGGCAATTAGGCAAGGCAAGGCAATTCAAGGCAAGGCAAGGCAAGGCAATTCCAGAAAATTCCAGAAAAGGCAATTCCAGAAAAGGCAATTTCAGAAAATTCCAGGCAAGGCAATTCAGCAAGGCAATTTCAGGCAAGGCAATTCCAGGCAAGAAAATTCCAGGAAATTCCAGGCAAGGCAATCCAGGCAAGGCAATCCAGGCAATTCAGGCAAGAAATTCAGGCAAGAAAATTTCAGGAAAGGCAATTCAGGCAAGCAATTTCAGGCAAGGCAATTCCAGGCAAGGCAATTTCAGGCAAAAAATTTCAGGCAATTCCAGGCAAGGCAAATTCCAGGCAATTCAGGAAAGGCAATTCCAGGAAGGCAATTCCAGGCAAGGCAATTCAGGCAATTCCAGGCAAGGCAATTTTAGGCAAGGCAATTCCAGGCAAGAAAATTCCAGGCAAGGCAATTCCAGGCAATTCAAGGCAAGGCAAGGCAATTCCAGGCAAGGCAATTCAGGCAATTCCAGACAAGGCAATTCCAGGCAAGGCAAGGTAATTCCAGGCAATTCCAGGCAAGGCAATTCCAGAAAAGGCAATTTTAGGCAAGGCAATTCCAGCCAAAACAATTCCAGGCAATTTCAGGAAAGGCAATTCAAGGCAATTCCAGGCAAGCAAGGCAATTCCAAGCAATGCAATTCCAGGAAATTCCAGGCAAGGCAATTCCAGGCAAGGTAATTCCAGGTAATTCCAGGCAAGACAATTCCAGGCAACTCAAGGCAAGGCAATTCCAGGCAAGGCAATTCCAAGCAAGGCAATTTCAGGCAAGGTAATTCCAGGCAATTCCAGGCAAGGCAATTCCAGGCAAGAAATTCAGGCAAGGCATTCCAGGCAATTCCAGGCAAAACAATTCCAGGAAATTTCAGGCAAGAAATTCAGGCAATTCCAGGCAAGGCAATTCCAGAAAAGGCAATTCCAGGCAATTCCAGGCAAGGCAATTTCAGGCAATTTCAGGCAAGGCAATTCAGGCAAGGTAATTCCAGGCAATTCCAGAAAAGGCAATTCCAGGCAAGGAAATTCCAGGCAATTCCAACAAAGTCCATTCCAGGCAAGGTAATTTCAGGCAAGGCAATTACAGGCAAGGCAATTAGGCAAGGCAAGGCAAGGCAATTAAGGCAAGGCAATTCCAGGCAAGGCAAATTCCAGGCAAGTCAATTCCAGGCAATTTCAGGCAAGGTAATTCCAGGCAAGTCAATTCCAGGCAATTCCAGCAAGGCAATTCCAGGCAAAACAATTCCAGGAAATTTCAGGCAAGGCAAGGCAATTTTAGGCAAGGCAATTCCAGGCAAGGCAATTCAGGCAAGGTAATTCCAGGCAAGGCAATTCAGGCAAGGCAATTCCAGGCAAGAAATTCCAGGCAAAAATTCCAGGCAAGGCAATTTCAGGCAAGACAATTCCAGGCAATTCCAGGCAAAAATTCCAGGCAAGCAAGGCAATTAAAGGCAATTCCAAGCAAGGCAATTTCAGGCAAAAATTCCAGGCAAATTCCAGGCAATTCCAGGCAGGCAAGGCAATTTTAGGCAAGGCAATTTCAGGCAATTCCAGGCAAGGCAATTTCAGGCAAGGCAATTCCAGGCAAGGCAATTCCAGGCAAGGCATTCCAGACAAGTCTATTCTAGGCAAGGCAATTCAGGCAAGCAATTTCAGGCAAGGCAATTTCAGGCAATTCCAGGCAAAACAATTCCAGGCAAGAAAAGGCAATTCAGGCAAGGAATTCCAGGCAAGGCAATTTCAGGCAAGGCAATTTCAGGCAATTCCAGGCAAAGGCAATTCAAGGCAAGGCAATTAGGCAAGGCAATTCCAGGCAAGGCATTTCAGGCAAGGCAATTAAAGGCAATTCCAAAAGGCAATTCCTGGCAAGGCAATTCCAGGCAATTTTAGGCAAGGCAATCCAGGCAATTCCAGGCAAAGGCAATTCCAGAAAATTCCAGGAAAGGCAATTTTAGGCAAGGCAAGGCAATTTTAGGCAATTCCAGGCAATTTTAGGCAATTCCAGGCAATTCCAGGCAAAAATTCCAGGCAATTCAAGGCAAGGCAATTCCAGGCAAGGCAATTCCAGGCAATTCCAGGCAAGGCAATTCCAGGCAAGGCAATTCCAGGCAATTCCAGGCAAGGCAATTCCAGGCAAGAAAATTCCAGACAAATCCAGGGAAGGCAATTTCAGGCATTTCCAGGCAAGGCAATGCCAGGCAAAGCAATTCCAGGCAATTTCAGGCAAGGGAATTCCAGACAAGGCAATTCCAGGCAATTCCAAGCAAGGAAATTACAGGCAAAAATTTCCAGGCAAGGTAATTCCAGGAAATTTAAGGTAAGAAAATTCTAGTCAAGGCAACTCCAGGCAAGGCAATTAGGCAAGGCAATTACAGGCAAGGCAATAATAGGAAAGGCATTACCAGGCAATTTCAGGCAAAACAATTTCAGAAAATTCCACGAAAAGCAATTATAGGCAATTACAGGCAAAAGAATTCCAGGCAAGGCCATTCCAGGAAATTCCATGCAAGGCAAATAAAGGCAAATTCAGGCTATATAATTCCAGGCAAGGCAATTCCAGGCAATTCAAGGCAAGGCAAGGCAATTCCAGGCAAGGCAATTCAGGCAATTCCAGACAAGGCAATTCCAGGCAAGGCAAGGTAATTCCAGGCAATTCCAGGCAAGGCAATTCCAGAAAAGGCAATTTTAGGCAAGGCAATTCCAGGCAAAACAATTCCAGGCAATTTCAGGAAAGGCAATTCAAGGCAATTCCAGGCAAGCAATTCCAGGCAAGCAATTCCAGGCAAGGCAAGGCAATTTTAGGCAATTCCAGGCAAGGCAATTCCAGGCAAGGCAATTCCAGGCAAGGCAATTCCAGGCAAGGCAATTTTAGGCAATTCCAGGTAAGGCAATTCCAGACAAGGCAATTCCAAGCAAGGCAATTTCAGGCAAGGTAATTCCAGGCAATTCCAGGCAAGGCAATTCCAGGCAAGAAATTCAGGCAAGGCATTCCAGGCAATTCCAGGCAAAACAATTCCAGGAAATTTCAGGCAAGAAATTCCAGGCAATTCCAGGCAAGTCAATTCCAGGCAAGGCATTCCAGGCAATTCCAGGCAAGGCAATTTCAGGCAATTACAGGCAAGGAATTCCAGGCAAGGTAATTCCAGGCAATTCCAGAAAAGGCAATTCCAGGCAAGGAAATTCCAGGAAAGGCAATTCCAGGCAAGGAATTTCAGGCAAGGCAATTACAGGCAAGGCAATTAAAGGCAAGGCAATTAAGGCAAGGCAATTCCAGGCAAGGCAAATTCCAGGCAAGTCAATTCCAGGCAATTCCAGGCAAGGTAATTCCAGGCAAGGCAAGGCAATTCCAGGCAATTCCAGCAAGGCAATTCCAGGCAAAACAATTCCAGGAAATTTCAGGCAAAACAATTTTAGGCAAGGCAATTCCAGGCAAGGCAATTCAGGCAAGGTAATTCCAGGCAAGGCAATTTCAGGCAAGGCAATTCCAGGCAAGGCAAGGCAAGAAAATTCCAGGCAAGGCAATTTCAGGCAAGACAATTCCAGGCAATTCCAGGCAAAAATTCCAGGCAAGGCAAGGCAATTAAAGGCAATTCCAAACAAGGCAATTTCAGGCAAGAAAATTCCAGGAAATTCCAGGCAAGGTAATTCCAGGCAAGGCAAGGAAATTCAGGCAAGGAAATTTCAGGCAATACCAGGCAAGGCAATTTCAGGCAAGGCAATTCCAGGCAAGGCAATTCTAGGCAAGGCAGTTCCAGACAAGTCTATTCTAGGCAAGGCAATTCCAAGCAATTTCAGGCAAGGCAATTTCAGGCAATTCCAGGCAAAACAATTAGAGAAAAGGCAATTCCAATGAATTCCAGGCAGGGCAATCTGAGGCTAGTTAATTTCAGGCAATTCCAGGCAAAACAATTAAAGCCAAAATTAGGCAAGGCAATTCCAGGAAAGGTATTTATTAGCAATTCCAAAAAAGGCAATTCCTGGCAAGGCAATTTCAGGCAACTTTAGGCAATCCAATTCCAGGCAAAACAATTCCAGAAAATTCCAGGAAAGGCAATTTTAGGCAAGGCAAATTTAGGCAATTCCAGCCAAGGAAATTCCAGGGAAGTCAATTCCAGGCAATTCAGGCAAGGCAAGAAAATTCCAGGCAATTCCAGGAAATTTCAGGCAAGGCATTCCAGGCAAGGCAATTACAGGCAAGGCAATTCCAGGCAAAACAATTTCAGGCAAGGCAATTCCAGGCAAAACAATTTCAGGCAAGGTAAATCCAGGCAAGGCAATTCAAGGCAAGGCAATTCCAAACAAGGCAATTTCAGGCAATGCAATTAAACCAACTTCTGGCAAGGCAATTCCAGGCAAGGCATTTCTAGGCAATTCCACAAAAGGCAATTTCAGGCAATGAAATTCCAGCAAGGCAATTCAGGCAAGGCAATTCAGGCAATTCAGGCAAGAAATTCCAGGCAATTTCAGGCAAGGCAAGGCAATTAAAGGCAATTCCAGGAAAGGAAATTTCAAGAAACAAATTCCAGGCAATTCCAAAAAAGGCAATTACAGAGAAGGCAATTTCAGGCAATTTCTGGCAAGGCAATCCCAGGCGAGGCAATTTCAGGCAAGCAATTCAGGCAATTCAGGCAAGAAATTCCAGGCAAGGTAATTCCAGGCAAGCAATTTCAGGCAAGATAATTCCAGAAAATTCCAAATTTCAGGTAAATTCAGGAAAGGCAATTTCAGGAAAGGCAAATCCAGGCCTTTTGGGCAAGCGAATTTCAGGCAAGGCAATTCCAGACAATTACAGGCAAGGCAAGAAATTCCAGGAAAGGCAATTTCAGGCAAAAGAATTCCAGGCAAGGCCATTCCTGGCAAGGCAATTCTAGGCAAGGCAATTCCAGGCAAGGCAATTCAGGCAATTCCAGACAAGGCAATTCCAGGCAAGTCAACGTATTGCAATTCCAGGCAAGACAATTCCAGAAAATTTTAGGCAAGGCAATTCTAGTCATAACAGTTCCAGGCAGTTACAGGAGAGTCAATTTAAGGCAATTCCAAGCAAGGTAATTCCAAGCAAGGCAATTCCAGACAATTCCAGGCAAGGCAACTCCAGGCAAAGTAATTCCAGGCATGGCAATTCTATTCAATTTAAGGTAAGGCAATTTGAGACAAGGCAATTCCAAGCTAAGCAGTTTCAGAAAATGTAATACCAGACAATTCCAGGCAAGGCAATACCAGTAAGAACATTTCCAGGCAATTCCAGGCAATACCATTCCAGGAAATTTCAGGCAAGAAATTCCAGGCAATTCCAGGCAAGTCAATGCCAGAAAAGGCAGTTCCAGGCAATTCCAGTCAAGGCAATTACAGGCAATTACAGGCAATTACAGGCAAGGCAATTAGGCAAGGCAATTAAGGCAAGGCAATTCCATGAAGGAAAATTCCATGCAAGTCAATTCCAGGCAATTCCAGGCAAGGTAATACCAGGTAAGTCTATTCCAGGAAATCCCAGCAAGGCAATTCCAGGCAAAACTATTCCAGGAAATTTCATGCAAAACAATTTTAGGCGAGGCAATTCCAGGCAAGGCAATTCAAGCAAGGTAATTCCAGGCAAGGCAATTTCAGGCAAGGCAATTCCAGTAAAGTAAAGTCAAAATATTCCAGGCAAGGCAATCTCAGGAGAGACAATTCCAGGCAATTACAAACAAAAATTCCAGGCAATTCCAGAAAATTTTAGGCAAGGCAATTCCAGGCAATTCCAGGCAAGACAATTCCAGGAAATTCCAGGCAAGTCAATTCCAGGCAATTCCAGCAAGGCAATTTCAGGCAAGGCAATTTCAGAAAATTCCAGGCAATTCCAGGAAATTTCAGGCAAGGCAATTCCAGTCAACTCCAGGCAAGGAAATTCCAGGCAAGAAAATTTCAGGCAATGCCAGGCAAGGCAATTCGAGGCAAGGCAATTCCAGGAAAGGCAATTTCGGTAAAGGCAATTCCAGGAAAGGCAATTCTAGGCAAGGCAATCTCAGGAGAGACAATTCCAGGCAATTCAGGCAAAACAATTCCAGGCAAAACAATTCCAGGCAATTCAAGGCAAGGCAATTTCAGAAAAGGCAATTCCAGGCAAGGTAATTCCAGGCAATTCCAGAAAATTCCAGGCAAGGTATTTCCAGGCAATTTCAGGCAAGGCAATTCCAGACAATTCCAGGCAATTACAAACAAAAATTCCAGTCAAGGCAATTACAGGCAATTACAGGCAAAGGAATTCCAAGCAAGGTTATTCCCGGCAATTCCAGAAAAGGCAATTCTTGGCAAGGAAATTCCAGGAAAGCCAATTCCAGGCAAGGGAATTTCAGGCAAGACAATTACAAAGAATTAGATGCAAGGCAAATTAAGGCAAGGCAATTCCATGAAGGAAAATTCCATGCAAGTCAATTCCAGGCAATTCCAGGCAAGGTAATACCAGGCAAGGCAATTCTAGGCAATCCCAGGCAAGGCAACTCCAGGCAAAGTAATTCCAGGCAAGGCAATTCAAGCAAGGTAATTCCAGGCAAGGCAATTCCAGGCAAGGCAATTCCAGTAAAGTAAAGTCAAAATATTCCAGGCAAGGCAATCTCAGGAGAGACAATTCCAGGCAATTACAAACAAAAATTCCAGTCAAGAAAATTATAGGCAATTCAAAACAATGCAATTTCAGAAAAATAAATTCCAGGCAAGGCAATTCAGGCAATTCCAGGAAATTTCAGGCAATTCCAGGAAAGGTATTTATTAGCAATTCCAAAAAGGCAATTCCTGGCAAGGCAATTTCAGGCAACTCTAGGCAAGCCAATTCCAGGCAAGGCAATTCCAGGAAATTTCAGGAAAGGCAATTTTAGGCAATGCCAGGCAAGGCAATTCCAGGGAAGTCAATTCCAGACAATTCCAGGCAAGGATATTCCAGGCATGAAATTTCCAGGCAATTCCAGACAAAGCAATTACAGCCAAGGCAATTCCAGGCATTTTTAGGCAAGGCTATACCAGGCAAAACAATTTCAGGTAAATCCAGGCAAGGCAATTCAAGGAAAGGCAATTCCAAACAAGGCAATTTCAGGCAATGCAATTAAACCAATTTCTGGAAAGGCAATTCCAGGAAAGGCATTTCTAGGCAATTCAACAAAAGGCAATTTTAGGTGAGGAAATTCCAGGCAACTCAAGGCAAGGCAATTTCAGAAAATTCTAGGCAAAACAATTTCAGGCAATTTCAGGAAAGGCAATTCCAGGCAACTACAGGCAAGGCAATTGCAGGCAATAATATTCGAAATAAGGCAATTAAAGGCAATTCCAGGAAAGAAAATTCCAGAAAACGAATTCCAGGCAATTCCAGGAAAGGAAATTAAAGGCAAGGCAATTCCAGGCACTCTGGGCAAAGCAATTTCAGGCAAGGCAAATCCAGGCAGTCCCATAAAAGGCAAATATAGGAAAGGCAATTCTAGGCAATCCCAGGCAAGATGATCCCAGGCGAGGCAATTTCAGGCAATTACAGGCAAGGCAATTAAAGCCAATTCCGGGCAAGTCAATTCCAGAAAAGGCATTTATAGGCAATTCCAAAAATTGCAATTCCTGGCAAGGCAATTTGAGGCAACTCCAGGCAAGGCAATCCCAGGCAAGTGGATTCCAAATAATAATAATAATAATAATAATAATTCCAGGCAAGGCAATTTCAGGCATTCTGGGCAAGGCAATTTTAGGTAATTCCAGGCACAGATATTCCAGGCAAGGTATTTCCAGGCAATTCAAGGCAAAGCAATTATGGCCAAGGATATGCCAGGCATTTCCAAGCAAAGCTATAACAGGGAAAACAATCCCAGGGAAATATCAGTAAGGGAATGCCAGGCAATTCCAGGCAAGGCAATTCCAGGCATTCCAGTAGAATAATTTCAGGCAAGGCAATTCCAGGCAATTCCAGGCAAGGCAAATACAGAAAAGGCAATTCAAGGAAATCCCAGGCAAGGCAATTCTAAAAAAAAAAAAAATTCCAGGCAATGCCACTCAGGCATTCTGGGCAAGAAAATTCCAGGCAGGGCAATTCCAGGCAAGGTGGTTAAAGACAATTCCTGGCAAGGCAATTCCTGGCAAGGCATTTCCAGACAATTCCAAAAAAGACAATTTCAGGCAAGTTAATTTTAGGCAACTCCAGGGCAGAAAATTTCAGGCAAGGCAATTCAAGATAATTCCAGACAAGACAATTCCAGGAAAGGCAATTCCAATCCATTCCCAGAAAGGCAATTTTAGGCTAGGCAATTCCAGGCAATTTCAAACAAGGCAATTTTAGCGAATTCCAGGCAAGTCAATTCCAGGCAAGGCATTTTGTGGCTATTCCAAAAAAAGTCAATTCCAGGAAAGAAAATTTCAGGCAATTTCAGGAAAAAATATTCCAGGTAAAGCAATTTTAGGCAATTTTAGGCATGGCAATTTGAGGCAATTACAGGCAAGCAATTCAGCACAAGGAAGTCCCAGGCAGAGCAATAGGCAATTCTAGGCAAGGCAATTCCAGTAAAGGCAAGTTCAATCAATTCCAGGCAAGGAAATTTCAGGCGAGGAAATTAAAGGCAATTCCAGGCAAGGCAATTCCAGTTCATTCCAGGCAAGGCAATTTTAGTAAAAATAAGTCCACTATATTCCAGGCAAAGCAATTTCAGGCGTAAAAATTTCAGGAAAATCTAGGCAAGGCAATTCCAAGAAAGGCAATTTTACACAATTCAAGGAAAGGCAAATCCAGAGAAGGCAAATCCAGAGAAGGCAATTCCAGGCAACTTTAGGCAAGGCAATTCCAGAAAAGGCAATTTCAGGCAATGCCAGGCAAGGCAATTCTAGGCAAGAAAATTTGAGGCAATTCCAGGCAAGTCAATTCAAGGCAAGGCAATTCTAGACAGGCCAATTCCAGGCAAGACAATTCTGGTAAAGGCAAGTCCAAACAATTCCAGTCAAGTCAATCACAGGTGAGGCAATTCCAGGCAATCAAAAACAAATTCCAGGCAAAAATAATTCCAGGCAATTCAAGGCAAGGCAATTTCAGAAAAGGCAATTCCAGGTTATTCCAGGAACAGCAAATCAGGCATGGTATTTTCAAGCAATTCCAGGCAAGTCAATTCCAGGCAAGGCTACCCAAGGCAAGGCAATTCCAAGCAATTTCAGGCAAGGCAATTACAGAAAAGGCAATTTCAATCAGTCCCAGGCAAGGCAATCCAAGGCGATGCAATTTCAGGCAATTCCAGGCAAGGCAATTAAAGCCAACTTTAGGCAAGGCAATTCCAGGCAAGGTATTTATCAGCAATTTCATAAAAGGCAATTCCTGGCAAGGCAATATCAGGCAACACGAGGCAAGGCAATTCCAGGCAAGCCAATTCCAGTGAAGTCAAATTCAGGCAAATCCCGGCACGGATATTTCAGCCATGAAATTTTCAGACAATTCCAGGCAAGGCAAGGCAATTACAGGCAAGGCAATTACAGGCATTCCCAGACAAGGCTATATCAGGCAAGGCAATTTCAGGTAAATAAAGGCAAAGCAATTTGAGGCAAGGCAATTTCAAACAAGGCAATTCCAGGCAATGCAATTAAACTAATTTCTGGCAAAGCAATTCCAGGCAAAGCATTTCTAGGCAATTCCAAAAAGGGCAATTTTAGGAAAGGATATTACAGGCAACTAAAACAAGGCAATTTCAGGCAAGGCAATCCAAGGCGATGCAATTTCAGGCAATTCCAGGCAAGGCAATTAAAGCCAACTTTAGGCAAGGCAATTCCAGGCAAGGTATTTATCAGCAATTTCATAAAAGGCAATTCCTGGCAAGGCAATATCAGGCAACACGAGGCAAGGCAATTCCAGGCAAGCCAATTCCAGTGAAGTCAAATTCAGGCAAATCCCGGCACGGATATTTCAGCCATGAAATTTCAGACAATTCCAGGCAAAGAAATTACAGCCAAGGCAATTACAGGCATTCCCAGACAAGGCTATATCAGGCAAGGCAATTTCAGGTAAATAAAGGCAAAGCAATTTGAGGCAAGGCAATTTCAAACAAGGCAATACCAGGCAATGCAATTAAACTAATTTCTGGCAAAGCAATTCCAGGCAAAACATTTCTAGGCAATTCCAAAAAGGGCAATTTTAGGAAAGGATATTACAGGCAACTAAAACAAGGCAATTTCAGGAAATGCTAGGCAAAACAATTCCAGGCAATTACAAGCAAGACAACTCCAGACAATTCCATGAAAGGCAACTTCAGCCAAAAATATTCGAGGCAAGGCAATTAAAGGCAGTTCCAGTAAAGAAAATTCCAGGAAACGAATTCCAGCCAATTCCAGGAAAGGCAATTCTTGGCAAGGCTATTTCAAGCATTCTGGTCAAGGCAAGTTCAAGCAGTGCAATTCCAGGCTATTCTAGGCAAGGCAATTCCAGTAAAAGCAAGTCCAATCAATTTCAGGCAAATCAATTTCAGGCGAGGCAATTCCAGGCAAGGCAATTTCAGGCAAGGAAATTCTACACAACTCAAGGAAAGGAAATTCTAGAATAAGCAATTTCAGGCAATTCCAGACACGACTCATAAGGCATGGTATTTTTAGGCAACTCGTCAGGGCAATTTAAGGCAATGCAATTCTGAAAAATTCCAAGAAAGACAATTTTCGGTAATGCAATTCTAAACAATTCCAGGCAAAAAAATTTTAGGGAAGTCAATTCCAGAAAATTCCAAGCATAGATATTCCAGGCATGCTATTTTCAGGCAATTCCAGATAAAGCAATTACAGACAAAGGAATTCCAGGCATTTGTAGTCAAGGTTATTCCAGGCAAAGCAATTCAGGCATATCCAAGCAAGGCAATTCCAAGCAAGGAAATTCCAGGCAAAGAAACTTGAGGCAATTCCAGGCAAGTCAATTCTGTGCAAGGCAATTCAAGGCAAGAAAACTCCAAGCAAGGCAATTTCGGAGAAGGCAACTAAAAATAATTCCATGTAAGGCAATCCCAAGCGACGCACCTCCAGGCCAGTAGAGAAAAAAATTTCAGACAAGGCAATTCTAGGCAATTCAAGGCAAAACAATTCTAGAAGAGGCTATTCCAGGTTACTCCAGGCACAGCAAATCAGGCATGGTATTTCCAGGCAATTCCAGGCAACGGAATTTCACTCAAAACAATTTCAGGCAAGGCAATTCCAACAATTACAAGCAAGGCAGTTTGAGGAAAAGCAATTGTAGGCTATTCAAGGCAGAGAAATTTCAGGAAAGGCAATTCCAACGAATTCCAGCCAAGGCAGTTACAGGCAAGCCAATCCAGAAAATTCCAGGCAAGGCAATTCCAGGCAAGGAAGTTCCAGGAAATTTCAGGCAAGGCAATTACAAGCAAAGAAATTTCAGGCAATTTCAGGAAAGGAATCTCCAGGCAAAGAAATCTGAGGATATTTCAGAAAAGAAAATACAGGCTAGGACACTCAAGGCAATTTTAGGCAAGGTAACTCCAGGCAAAAATATTCGAAATGAGGCAATTAAGGGCACTTCCAGGCAAGGTAATTTCTGGCAAAACAATTTCCAACAAGGCAATTGCAGGCAATACCAGGAAAGGCAATCCAGGCAATTCCAGGCAAGGCAATTCAAGGCAAGGCAATTACAGAAAATGCCAGAGATGGCAATTCCAGGCAAAGCAACTTTAGTCAATTCCAGGCAAGGCAATTTCAGAAAATTAAAATAAGGGCAATTTCAGGCAAAAAAATTCTAAGCAAGTCTAGGCAAGGCAATTCCATGGAAGTCAATTCCATGCAATTCCAGGCAGGGATATTCCAGGGGTGTTATTTGTAGGCAATCCCAGGCAAAACAATTACAGCCAAGGCCATTCCAGGCATTTCCAGGCAAGGCTATACCAGGTCACGCAATTCAAGGTAAATTCAGGCAAGACAATTCCAAACTAGGCAATTCCAGGCAATGCAATTAAACCAATATCTGGCAAGGCTCTTCCAGTCAAGGCATTTTTAGGCAACTCCACAGAAGGCAATTTTAGGCAAGAGAATTTCAGGCAACTCAAGGCAAGGCAATTCCAGGAACTCTAGGCAAGGCAATTCCAGGAAATTCCAGGCAAGGCAATTCTAGGCAATTAAAGGCAAGGCAATTCCAGGCAAAACTATTCTAAGCAAGGCAATTAGGGCAATTCCAGAATAAGAAATTCCAGGAAAATATTCCAGCAAATTCCAGGAAAGGCAATTCTAGGCAAGGCTATTTCAAGCATTCTGGTCAAGGCAAGTTCAGGCAGGGCAATTCCAGGCTATTCTAGGCAAGGCAATTCCAGTAAATGCAAGTCCAATCAATTCCAGGCAAGGCAATTTTAGGCAAGGCAATTCTACACAACTCAAGGCAAGGAAATTCTAGAAGAAGCAATTTAAGGCAATACAAAACATGACTCATAAGGCATGGTATTTAAAGGCAACTCCAGTCAGGGCAATTCCAGGCAATGCAATTCCAAAAAATTCCAGGAAAGACAATTTCTGGTAATGCAACTATAAACAATTCCAGGCAAGAAAATTTCAGGGAAGTAAATTTCAAGAAGTTCCAGGCATGGATATTCCAGGCATGTTATTTTCAGGCAATTCCAGATAAAGCAATTACAGCCAAGGCAATTCCAGGCATTTGTAGTCAAGGCTATTCCAGGCAAGGCAATTCAGGCATATCCAAGCAAGGCAATTCCAAGCAAGGTAATTCCAGGCAAAGAAATTTGAGGCCATTCCAGGCAAGGCAGTTCTGGGCAAGGCAATTCAAGGCAAGACAATTCCAGGCAAGGCAATTTTGGAAAAGGCAAGTCCAAACAATTCCAGGCAATGCAATCCCAGGCGAGGCAACTCCAGGCCAGGAGAAAAAAAATTTTCAGGCAAGGCAATTCTAGGCAATTCAAGGCAAAATAATTCTAGAAAAGGCTGTTCCAGGTTACTCCAGCCACAGCAAATCAGGCATGGTATTTCCAGGCAATTCCAGGTAAGGCAATTTCACTCAAGGCAATTCCAGGCAAGGCTATTTTAGGCAAGGCAATTCCAACAATTAGAAGCAAGGCAGTTTTAGGAAAAGCAATTGTAGGCTATTCAAGGCAGATAAATTCCAGAAAAGGCAATTCCAGGGAATTCCAGCAAAGGCAGTTATAGGCACGACAATTCCAGGAAGGAACTTCCAGGAAAATTCAGGCAAGTCAATTACAAGCAAAGAAATTCCAGGCAATTTCAGAAAAGGCATCTCCAGGCAAAAAAAAATCGACAAAATTTCAGGAAAAAAAATCCAATCTAGGACACTCCAGGCAATTTCAGGCAAGGAAACTCCAGGCAAAAATATTCAAAACGAGGCAAATAAAGGCACTTCCAGGCAAGGTAATTCTGGCAAAACAATTTTCGACAAGGAAATTGCAGGCAATACCAGAAAAGTCAATCCAGGCAATTCCAGGCAAGGCAATTGAAAGCAAGGCAATTACAGGAAATTCTAGACATAGCAATTCCAGGCAAGGCAATTCCAGAAAATTACAATAAGTGCAATTTCAGGCAAGGCAATTCTAGGCAAGTCTAGGCAAGGCAATTCCACGGAAGTCAATTTTAGAAAATTACAGGCACGGAAATTCCAGGCATGTTATTTTCAGGCAATTCCAGGCAAAGCAATTACAGCCAAGGCTATTCCAGGCATTTCCAGGCAAGGCTATAGCCGTCCACGCAATTCCAGGTAATTTCAGGCAAGGCAATTCAAGGCAAGACAATTCCAAACTAGGCAATTCCAGGCAATGCAATTAAACCAATATCTGGCAAGGCTCTTCCAGTCAAGGCATTTTTAGGCAACTCCACAGAAGGCAATTTTAGGCAAGAGAATTTCAGGCAACTCAAGGCAAGGCAATTCCAGGAACTCTAGGCAAGGCAATTCCAGGAAATTCCAGGCAAGGCAATTCTAGGCAATTAAAGGCAAGGCAATTCCAGGCAAAACTATTCTAAGCAAGGCAATTAGGGCAATTCCAGAATAAGAAATTCCAGGAATAGAATTCCAGCCAATTCCAGGAAAGGCAATTCTAGGCAAGGCCATTTCAAACATTCTGGTCAAGGCAAGTTCAGGCAGTGCAATTCCAGGCTATTCTAGGCAAGGCAAGTCCAATCAATTCCAGGCAAATCAATTTTAGGTGAGTCAATTCCCGGCAATTAAAGGCAAGGCAATTTTAGGCAAGGCAATTCTACACAACTCAAGGCAATAAATTCTAGAAGAAGCAATTTAAGGCAATTCCAGACACGACTCATAAGGCATGGTATTTTTAGGTAACTCCCATCAGGGCAATTTCAGGCAATGCAATTCTGAAATATTCCAGAAAATGCAATTTCTGTAATGGAATTCTAAACAATTCCAGGCAAGAAAATTTCAGGGAAGTCAATTCCAGGAAATTCCAGGCTTAGATATTCCAGGCATGATATTTTCAGGCAATTCCAGATAAAGCAATTACAGCCAAGGCAATTCCAGGCATTTGTAGTCAAGACTATTCCAGTCAAGGCAATTCAGGCATATCCAAGCAAGACAATTCCAAACAAGGCAATTTCAGGCAAGTCAATTCTGGGAAAGGCAATGCAAGAGAAGACATTTCCAGGAAAGGCAATTTCGGAAAAGGCATCTCCAAACAATTCCACGCAAGACAATCCCAGTCGAGGCAACTCCAGGCCAGTAGAGGAAAAAAAAATTTCAGACAAGGAAATTCTAGGCAATTCAAGGCAAAACAATTCTAGGAAAGGCTATTCCAGGTTACTCCAGGCATGGCAAATCAGGCATGGTATTTCCAGACAATTCCAGGCAAGGCAACTTCACTCAAGGCAATTCCATGCAAGGCTATTTTAGTCAAGGCAGTTCCAACAATTACAAGCAAGGCAGTTTGAGGAAAAGCAATTGTAGGCTATTCAAGGCAGAGAAATTTCAGGAAAGGCAATTCCAGCGAATTCCAGCCAAGGCAGTTAAAGGCAAGCCAATCCAGGAAATTCCAGGCAAGGCAATTTCAGGCAAGGAAGTTCCAGGAAATTTCAGGCAAGGCAATTATAACCAAAGCAATTCCAGGCAATTTCAGGAAAGGAATCTTCAGGCAAAAAAAATCGACAAAATTTTAGAAAAAAAAAAATCCAGGCTAGGACACTCCAGGCAATTTTAGGCAAGGAAACTTCAGGCAAAAATATTTGAAACGAGGAAATAAAGGCAGTTCCAGGCAAGTTATTTTCTGGCAAAACAATTTCTGACAAGGCAATTGCAGGCAATTCCAGGAAAAGCAATCCAGACAATTCCAGGCAAGGCAATTCAAGGCAAGGCAATTACAGAAAATTCCAGAGATGGCAATTCCAGGCAAGGCAACTTCAGTCAATTTCAGGCAAGGCAATTTCAGAAAATTACAATAAGGGCAATTTCAGGCAAGGAAAGTCTAGGCAATGAAATTCCATGGAAGTCAATTCCAGGCAATTCCAGGCACGGATATTCCAGGGGTGTTATTTTCAGGCAATTCCAGGCAAAGCAATTACAGGCAAGGCCATTCCAGGCATTTCCAGGCAAGGCTATACCAGGCAACGCAATTCCAGGTAAATTCAGGCAAGGCAATTCGAGGCAAGACAATTCCAGGCAATGCAATTAAACCAATATCTGGCAAGGCTATTCCAGTCAAGGCATTTTAAGGCAACTCCACAGAAGGCAATTTTAGGCAAGAAAATTTCATGCAACTCAAGGCAAGGCATTTTCAAGAACTCTAGGAAAGGCAATTTCAGGCAAGGCAATTCTAGGCAATTAAAGGCAAGGCAATTCCAGGCAAAACTATTCTAAGCAAGGCAATTAGGGCAATTTCAGAATAAGAAATTCCAGGAAAACAATTCCAGACAATTCCAGGAAAGGCGATTCTAGGCAATGCTTTTTCAAGCATTCTGGTCAAGGCAAGTTTAGGCAGTGCAATTCCAGGCTATTCTAGGCAAGGCAATTCTAGTAAAGGCAAGTCCAATCAATTCCAGGCAAGGCAATTTCCGGCAAGGCAATTCTACACAACTCAAGGCAAGGAAATTCTAGAAGAAGCAATTTCAGGCAATACCAAACACGACTCATAAGACATGGTATTTAAAGGCAACTCCAGTCAGGGCAATTCCAGGCAATGCAATTTCAAAAAATTCCAGGAAAGACAATTTCTGATAATGCAATTATAAACAACTCCAGGCAAGAAAATTTCAGGAAAGTCAATTCGAAGAAGTTCCAGGCATGGATATTCCAGGCATGTTATTTTCAGGCAATTCCAGGCAAAGCAATTACAGCCGAGGCCATTCCAGGCATTTCCAGGCAAGGCTATACCAGGCAACGCAATTCCAGGTAAATTCAGGCAAGACAATTCCAAACAAGGCAATTCCAGGCAATGCAATTAAACCAATATCTGGCAAGGCTATTCCAGTCAAGGCATTTTAAGGCAACTCCACAGAAGGCAATTTTAGGCAAGAAAATTTCATGCAACTCAAGACAAGGCATTTCCAAGAACTCTAGGAAAGGCAATTCCAGGCAAGGCAATTCTAGGCAATTAAAGGCAAGGCAATTCCAGGCAAAACTATTCTAAGCAAGGCAATTAGGGCAATTTCAGAATAAGAAATTCCAGAAAACCAATTCCAGACAATTTCAGGAAAGGCGATTCTAGGCAATGCTATTTCAAGCATTCTGGTCAAGGCAAGTTTAGGCAGTGCAATTTCAGGCTATTCTAGGCAAGGCAATTCTAGTAAAGGCAAGTCCAATCAATTCCAGGCAAGGCAATTTCCGGCAAGGCAATTCTACACAACTCAAGGCAAGGAAATTCTAGAAGAAGCAATTTCAGGCAATACCAAACACGACTCATAAGGCATGGTATTTAAAGGCAACTCCAGTCAGGGCAATTCCAGGCAATGCAATTTCAAAAAATTCCAGGAAAGACAATTTCTGATAATGCAATTATAAACAACTCCAGGCAAGAAAATTTCAGGAAAGTCAATTCGAAGAAGTTCCAGGCATGGATATTCCAGGCATGCTATTTTCAGGCAATTTCAGACAAAGCAATTACAGCCAAGGCAATTCCAGTCATTTGTAGTCAAGGCTATTCCAGGCAAGGCAATTCAGGCATATCCAAGCAAGGCAATTCCAAGCAAGGCAATTCCAGGCAAAGAAATTTGAGGCCATTTCAGGCAATGCAACTCTGGGCAAGGCAATTCAAGGCAAGACAATTGCAGGCAAGGCAATTTCAGAAAAGAAAACTCCAAACAATTCCAGGCAATGCAATTCCAGGCGAGGCAACTCCAGGCCAGTAGAGAAAAAATAATTTCAGGCAAGGCAATCCTAGGCAATTCAAGGCAAAATAATTCTAGAAAAGGCTATTCGTTACTCCAGGCATGACAAATTAGGCATGGTATTTCCAGGCAGTTCCATGCAAGGCAATTTCACTCAAGGCAATTCCAGGCAAGGCATTTCTGGAAATTTCTGGCAAGGCAATACCAGGCAATTCCACCTAATTCTAGGCAAAAAAATTCTGGCAAGGCAATTCCAGGCAAGGCAATACCAGGCAAGTCCAGGAAAAGAAATTTCCAAAAAGCCACTTTTAGCCAATTCCAGCCAAGGCAATACCAGGGAAGGCAATTCCAGGAAATTCTAGGCATGGAAATTACTGGTAATGCAATTTCAGGGAATTCTAATCAAGGCAATTTCATCCAAGGCAATTCCAGAAAAGGTAATTTTAGGCAAGGCAATTTTAGGCAATTCAAGGTAATCAATTCCAGACAAGGCAATTCCAGGCTAAATAATTTTAGCCAAGGCAATTCCAGGCAAAACCATACTAGGGAATTCCAAGCAAGACAATTTCAGGCAAGAAAACACTAGCCAATTCTAGGCAAGAAAATTTCTTAAAATGAAATTTTAGGCAAGGCAATTTCAGGCAAGTCTAGGAAAAGCAATTCTAGGAAAGCTAATAACAAGCTATTCCAGGCAAGAAAATTTCAGGCTAAGCAATTTCAGGAAAATTCTTACAAAACTATTAAAGGCAATTCCATGCAAGGCAATTAAAGGCAAGGCAATTTCAGGCAATAACAGGCAAGGCAACTTCAGGCAAGGTAATTCCAGGCAAGGAAAAGCCAGGCAAGTAAACGTAATCCAATTCCAGAAAAGGAAATTTCAGGCAATTCCAGGCAAGGCAATACCAGGGATTTCCAGGCAAGGGAATTGTATGCAAGGCATCTCCAATCAATCCCAGGCAAGGCAATTCCAGGCAATCCTAGGCAAGGCAATTTCACCAAATTCTAGGCAAATCAATTCTTGAAAAGGCAATTCCAGGCCAGGCAATTCCAGGCAAGTCCAGGAAAGGCAATTCCAGGAAAGCCAATTCCAAGCAATTCCAGGAAAGCAATTCCAGTAGAGGCAATTCCACACAAGGCAATCCCAAAATATCCCAAGCAGGTCAATTCCAATTAAAGCAATTTTAGGAAATTCCAAGCAATGCTTTTTCAGGCATGACAATTCCATGCAATTCCAGGAAAGGCAATTTTATGTAAGGCAATTTTAGGCAAATCCAGGCAAAAGAATTCCAGGAAAGAAAATTCTATGCAAGCAATTCCATACAATTCTAGGCAAGGCAATACCAGGTAAGACAATTTCAAAAAATTTCACGCAACGCAATTTTAGGCAATTCTACACAAAACAATTTTAGGCAAGGTAATTCTTGTCAATTCCAGGCAAGGCAATTTTAGGCAAGACAATTCCAGAAAATTCCAGGAAAGGCAATTAAAGGCAAAGATATTCCATAAAATTCCAGGCAAGGCAATTGCAGGCAAGGCAATTGCAGGCAAGGCAATTGCAGGCAATTCCTGGCAAAACAATTAAAAGAAATTTCAGGCAAGACAATTAAAGTCAAGGCAATTCCAGGAAATTCCAGGCAAGGCAATTTTAGGCAAGGTAATTCCAGGCAAGGAAAGTCAAGGCAATTCAACGTAATGCAATTGCAGGCAAAAAATTTACACAATTCTATGCAAGTAAATACCAGTCAATTCCAGGCAAAACAATTTTAGGCAAGGCATTTTCGGGCAATTCCCAACAAGGCAATTTTAGGCAATTTCAGGCAACACAATTCCACCAAACTCTAAGCAAGGAAACTCCAGGCCAGACAATAGCAGGCAAGTCCAGGAAAAAAAATTCAAGGAAAGCCAAGGAAATTCCAGGCAAAGCAATTTCAAACAACTTCATGTAAAGCCATTCCAGGAAAAAACTTTAGACAATTCCAAATAAAACAATTCCAAGCAAGTTAATTCCATTCGAGGCAATACCTCGAGGCAAGGCAATTCCAGGCAATTCCAGGCAAGGCAATTGCAAGCAAGGCAATTCCAGAAAATTCCAAGCAAGGCAATTCCAGGTAAAACAATTCCATTCAATTAAAGGAAAGGCAATTTCAGGCAAGGCAATTCAATGCAATTTCAGGCAAGGCAATTCCAGGTAAGGCAACTCTAGCCAATTTTTGGCAAGGCAATATCTTGCAAGGCAATTCCAGGCAAGACAATTCCAGAAAATGCAATTCCAGTCTAAGCAAATCCAGGCAAGGCAATGCAAGCCAATTCTATGCAAAACCATTTTTTTTCAAGGCAATTCCAGGCAATGCAATTCAAGACACGTCTAGGAAAGGCCATTATAGGAAAACCAATTCCAAGCAATTTCAGGCAAGAAAATTTCAGGCAAGACCATTCCAGGCAATTCCAGGCAAGGCAATTTCAGAAAAGGCATTTCCAGGCAATTCCAGGCAAGGCAATTCCAAGCAATTCCAGGCAAGGAAATTCCAGGCATGGCAATTCCAGGTAAGGCAACTCCAGCCAATTTATGACAAGGTATTTCCTGGAAAGGCAATTTCAGGCATGTCAATTCCAGGCAATTTCAGGCAAGGCATTTCCAGGCAATAAAACTTTGGCCAATTCAAGGTAAGGCAATTCCTGGCAAGGCTATTCCAGTCAATGCAATTCCAGACAAGGCAACTCCAGCCAATTCTAGGCAAGGCAATTTCTTGCAACACAATTCCAGACAAGGCAATTCTATGCAAGTATAGAATAGGCAATTCTAGGAAAGCCAAATTCAAGCAATTTCAGGGAAGTGAATTCCAGGTAAAGCAATTCCAGGCAAATTCTTTCAAAACAACTAAAGGCAATTCCACACAAGTTAATTAAATGCAAGGCAATTCCATGAAAGGTAATTTCAAGCAAGGCAATTCAGGCAATTCCAGGCAAGGCAATTCCAGGAAATTTCAGGCAAGGCAATTTCACTCAAGGCAATTCCAGGCAAGGCAATTCCACACAAGGCAATCCCAGGCAATTCCAGGCAAGGCAATTGCAAGCAAGGCAATTCCAGGCAATTCCAGGCATGGCAATTCCGGATAAGGCAATTACAGGCAATTTCAGGCAAGGCAATTCTAGGCAAGACAATTCCAGAAAATTCCAAGCAAGGCAATTCCAGGCAAAACAATTCCAGGCAATTTTAGGCAATTCCAGGAAAGGCAATTTCACTCAAGGCAATTCCAGGCAAGAAAATTTCAGGCAAGAAAATTTCAGGCAAGGCACTTACAGGTAATTTCAGGCAAGAAAATTTCAGGCAAGACCATTCCAGGCAAATCCAGGCAAGGCAATTTCAGAAAAGGCATTTCCAGGCAATTCCAGGCAAGGCAATTCCAAGCAATTCCAGGCAAGGAAATTCCAGGCATGGCAATTCCAGGTAAGGCAACTCCAGCCAATTTATGACAAGGTATTTCCTGGAAAGGCAATTTCAGGCATGTCAATTCCAGGCAATTTCAGGCAAGGCATTTCCAGGCAATAAAACTTTGGCCAATTCAAGGTAAGGCAATTCCTGGCAAGGCTATTCCAGTCAATGCAATTCCAGACAAGGCAACTCCAGCCAATTCTAGGCAAGGCAATTTCTTGCAACACAATTCCAGACAAGGCAATTCCAGGCAATTTTAGGCAATTCCAGGCAATTCCAGGAAAGGCAATTTCAGGCAATTCCAGGTAAGGCAATTCCAGGTAAAGCAATTCCAGGCAAATTCTTTCAAAACAACTAAAGGCAATTCCACACAAGTTAATTAAATGCAAGGCAATTCCATGAAAGGTAATTTCAAACAAGGCAATTCCAGGCAATTCAACATAATCCAATTTTATGCAAGAAAATTTTAGACAATTCCAGGCAATTCAATTCCTGGCAATTCTATTTCTGGAAAAATAATTCCAGGCAATTCAGGCAAGGCAATTCCAGGAAAGGCAATTCCAGAAAAGGCAATTAAAGGCAAGGCAATTCCACACAAGGCAATCCCAGGCAAGGCAATTGCAGGCAATTCCAGGCAAAACAATTAAAAGAAATTTCAGGCAAGACAATTAAAGTCAAGGCAATTCCAGGGAATTCCAGACAAGGCAATTTTAGGCAAGGTAATTCCAGGCAAGGCAATTCCAGGCAATTCAATTCCTGGCAATTCTATTTCTGGAAAAAAAATTCCAGGCAATTCAGGCAAGGCAATTCCAGGCAATTCCAGGCAAAACAATTTTAGGCAAGGCAATTTTGGGCAATTCCCAACAAGGCAATTTTAGGCAATTTCAGTCAACACAATTCCACCAAACTCTAAGCAAGGAAATTCCAGGCCAGACAATAGCAGGCAAGTCCAGGAAAAAAAAATTCAAGGAAAGCCAAGGAAATTCCAGGCAAAGCAATTTCAGGAAAGGCAATTCCAGGTAAAGCAATTCCAGGCAAGAAAATTTTAGGCAATTCCAAATAAAACAATTCCAAGCAAGTTAATTCCATTTGAGGCAAGGCAATTCCAGGCAATTCCAGGCAAGGCAATTGCAAGCAAGGCAATTCCAGGCAATACCTCGAGGCAAGGCAATTCCAGGCAATTCCAGGCAAGGCAATTGCAAGCAAGGCAATTCCAAAAAATTTCAAACAAGGCAATTCCAGGCAAAACAATTCCATTCAATTAAAGGAAAGGCAATTTCAGTCAAGGCAATTCAATGCAATTTCAGGCAAGGCAATTCCAGGTAAGGCAATTCCAGGCAATTTTAGGCAAGGCAATATCTTGCAAGGCAATTCCTGGCAAGGCTATTCCAGTCAATGCAATTCCAGGCAAGGCAAATCCAGGCAAGGCAATGCAAGCCAATTCTATGCAAAACCATTTTTTCAAGGCAATTCCAGGCAATGCAATTCCAGACAAGGCAATTCTAGGCAAGGCAATTAAAGGAAAGGCAATTCCAAGCAATTTCAGGCAAGAAAATTTTAGGCAAGACCATTCCAGGCAATTCCAGGCAAGGCAATTTCAGAAAAGGCAATTCCAGGCAAGGCAATTTCAAGCAATTCCAGGCAAGGAAATTCCAGGCATGGCAATTCCAGGTAAGGCAACTCCAGCCAATTTATGACAAGGTATTTCCTGGCAAGACAATTTCAGGCATGTCAATTCCAGGCAATTTCAGGCAAGGCATTTCCAGGCAATAAAACTTTGGCCAATTCAAGGTAAGGCAATTCCTGGCAAGGCTATTCCAGTCAATGCAATTCCAGACAAGGCAACTCCAGCCAATTCTAGGCAAGGCAATTTCTTGCAACACAATTCCAGACAAGGCAATTCTAGGCAATTAAAGGCAAGGCAATTCTAGGAAAGCCAAATTCAAGCAATTTCAGGAAGTGAATTCCAGGTAAAGCAATTCCAGGCAAGTTCTTTCAAAACAACTAAAGGCAATTCCACACAAGTTAATTAAATGCAAGGCAATTCCACTCAAGGCAATTCCAAACAAGGCAATTCCAGGCAATTCAACATAATCCAATTTTATGCAAGAAAATTTTAGACAATTCCAGGCAATTCAATTCCTGGCAATTCTATTTCTGGAAAAAATAATTCCAGGCAATTTTAGGCAACACATTTTCGTTCAGTTCCAGGCACAGCAATTCCAAGCAAGAAAATTTCACCAAATTCTAGTCAAGGCAATTCCTGACAAGGTAATTCCAGGCCAGGCAATTCCAGGCAAAGCAATTCCAGGCAAAGCAATTTCAAACAAGGCAATTCCAGGCAAAGCAATTTCAGCCAAGAAAATTTCAGGCAATGCAATTTCACACAAGGCAATCCCAGGCAATTCCAGGCAAGGGAATTTCAAGCAAGGCAATTCCAGGCAATTCCAGGCATGGCAATTCCGGATAAGGCAATTACAGGCGGCAATACTAATCAAGACAATTCCAGGCAAGGAAATTCCAGGCAAGAAAATTCCAGGCAAGTCAATTCCAGGCAAGGAAATTCCAGGCAATTTCAGAAAAGGCAATTCAGGCAAGGCAAGGCAATTCAAGCAATTCCAGGCAAGGAAATTCCAGGCATGGCAATTCCAGGTAAGGCAACTCCAGCCAATTTATGACAAGGTATTTCCTGGCAAGACAATTTCAGGCATGTCAATTCCAGGCAATTTCAGGCAAGGCATTTCCAGGCAATAAAACTTTGGCCAATTCAAGGTAAGGCAATTCCTGGCAAGGCTATTCCAGTCAATGCAATTCCAGACAAGGCAACTCCAGCCAATTCTAGGCAAGGCAATTTCTTGCAACACAATTCCAGACAAGGCAATTCTATGCAAGTATAGAAAAGGCAATTCTAGGAAAGCCAAATTCAAGCAATTTCAGGGAAGTGAATTCCAGGTAAAGCAATTCCAGGCAAGTTCTTTCAAAACAACTAAAGGCAATTCCACACAAGTTAATTAAATGCAAGGCAATTCCATAAAAGGTAATTCCAAACAAGGCAATTCCAGGCAATTCAACATAATCCAATTTTATGCAAGAAAATTTTAGACAATTCCAGGCAATTCAATTCCTGGCAATTCTATTTCTGGAAAAAAAAATTCCAGGCAATTTCAGGCAACACATTTTCGTTCAGTTCCAGGCACGGCAATTCTAAGCAAGAAAATTTCACCAAATTCTAGTCAAGGCAATTCCTGGCAAGGTAATTCCAGGCCAGGCAATTCCAAAGAAGTCCAGGAAATGCAATTTGCAAAAAGTCAATTCAAAGAAATTTCAGCCAAGAAAATTTCAGGCAAGGCAATTCCACACAAGGCAATCCCAGGCAATTCCAGGCAAAAGAATTTCAAGCAAGGCAATTCCAGGCAATTCCAGGCATGGCAATTCCGGATAAGGCAATTACAGGCAATTTCAGGAGGCAATACTAATCAAGACAATTCCAGGAAATTACAAGTAAGGCAATTCCAGGCAAAACAGTACCATTTAATTCCAGGAAAGGCAATTCCACTCAAGGCAATTCCAGGAAAGAAAATTTCAGGCAAGAAAACTTCAGCCAATTCTATGCAAGGCAATTATTGGCAATGCAATTCCAGGCAAGGCAATTTTAGTCAAGGCAATACCAGGCAAAGCAACGCCAGCCAATACTAGGCAAAGTAAATCCTTGCAAGGCAATTTCAGGCAAGGAAATTAAAGGCAACTCTAGAAAAAGCAATTTTATGAAAGCCAATTTCAAGCAATTCCAGGTAAAAAATTCAAGGTAAAACAATCCCAAACTATTACAGGCAAGTAAATTTAAGGCAATTCAAGGCAAGGCAGTTCTAAGCATGGCAATTCCAGGCAACACCAGGCAAAGCAATACCAGGTAAGGCAATTTTAGTCAATTCCAGGCCAGGCAATTTAAGGCAAGGAAATTCCAGGCAAGGCAATTCCACACACGGCCATTCCAATTTCAGGAAAGCCAATTTCAGTCATGGTAATTGAGGCAATTTCAGGCAAGGCAACTCCAATCAAGGCAATTCCTGGAAATTCCAGGCAAGGCAATTCCAAGCAAAGAAATTTCATTCATTTCCAGAAAAGGCAATTCCAGGCAAGGCAATTCCATAAAATTCTATTCAAAGCAATTTCAGCCAAGGCAATTACAGGCAATTTCAGACAAGGGAATTCCAGGATTTTCCAGAAGAGGCAATTAAAGGAAACTCCAAGCAACATAATTTCAGGCAAGGCAATTCCAAGCAACTCTAGGCAAGGCAATTCCAGGCAAGGAAATTCCAGATAATTTAAGGTAAAGCAATTCCAGGAAAAATATTAAAGGCAAGGCAATACCAGGCAAATCCAGACAAGGGTATTAAAGGCAAGGCAATACCAGGGAATACCAGAAAAGAAAATTCCAGGCAATTCCTGGCAAGGTAATACCAGTTAAAGCAACTCCATAAAATTCCAGGCAACGCAGTTCCAGGCAAAACAATTTCAGGCAAGGAAATTTTATGCAAGGCAATTTCAGGCAATTCCAGGTAAGGTAATACCAGGTAAAGCAGATTAAAGGATATGTTTCTTCTGTGTTTTAGGATCACTTGTACTGCTATTTTGTTATATGCGGGATTACTGCTGGAAATGCCTGTTTTGAGATTCTGCACAGAAAGCGTTTCCAAACTGCCGTATAAAAAAAAGGAGTTTAACTCTGTAAGTTGAATGCACACATTGACAACCATTCTGTTTGATAGCTCCGTTTTGGTTTTAGAACCAGATATTTCTCATAACACCATATACCCCAATTCGCTCAGCAATCTTTAAAGGCAGCTCTTAGCTTAAACTTGTTTCTAAATCCTGAATCTAAACAGAGATTTAACTCACTTAGTTGAAAAAAAGCACAGCAGAGGAGATTGAAGGTTACATTTCTTCTCTGTTTTAGGAACAGTTTTATTGCTATTTTGTTATATGCGGGTATTCTGGTAAAAATGCCTGTTTTGAGATTCTCCACAGAAAGTTGTTTCCAAACTGCCTCATACACACATGAGTTTAACTCTGAAAGTTGAATGCTCGCATTGATAACCATTCTGTTAAATAGTTCCATTTTGGTTTAACAACCAGATATTTCTCATTATGCCGTATACTCCCATTCACTCATGATTCTCCAAACGCATCTCGTAGAAGATACGTTTCTGACTCCTGAATCTAAACAGAGAATTAAGTCACTTAGTTGAACAAACACACAGCAGAGCAGATTGAAGGATACGTTTCTTCTGTCTTTTAGGAACACTTTTACTGCTCTATTGTTATATGCGGTGTTCTGCTGGAAATGCCTGTTTTGAGATTCTCCACAGAAAGCGTTTACAAACTGCCGTATAAAAAAAGGAGTTTAACTCTGTAAGTTGAATGCACACATTGACAACCATTCTGTTTGATAGCTCCGTTTTGGTTTTAGAACCAGATAGTTCTCAAAACACCATATACCCCAATTTGCTCAGGAATCTCCAAAGGCAGCTCTTAGCAGAAACGTGTTTCTAAATCCTTAATCTTAACAGAGATTTAACTCATTTAGTTGAAAAAAGCACAGCAGAGCAGATTGAAGGATACGTTTCTTCTGTGTTTTAGGAACAGTTTTACTGCTATTTTGTTATATGCGGGTATTCTGCTAAAATTCCTGTTTTGAGATTCTCCACAGAAAGTGTTTCCAAACTGCCTCATACACACATGAGTTTAACTCTGAACGTTGAATACTGGCATTGACAACCATTCTGTTATAAAGTTCCGTTTTGGTTTTAGAACCAGATATTTGTCATTACACCATATACTCCCATTCACTTAAAGATCTCCAAACGCAGCTCTTAGCAGAAACGTGTTTCTAACTCCTGAATCTAAACAGAGATTTAACTCACTTAGTTGAACAAAGGCACAGCAGAGCAGATTGAAGGATATGTTTCTTCTGTATTTTAGGAACACTTTTACTGCTCTATTTTTATATGCGATGTTCTGCTGGAAATGCCTGTTTTGAGATTTTCCACATTTACAAACTGCCGCATAAACAAAGGAGTTTAACTCTGTAAGTTGAATGCACACATTGACTACCATTCTGTTTGATAGCTCCGTTTTGGTTTTAGAACCAGATATTTCTCATAACACCGTATACCCCAATTCGCTCAGGAATCTTTAAAGGCAGCTCTTAGCTTAAACGTGTTTCTAAATCCTGAATCTAAACAGAGATTTAACTCACTTAGTTGATAAAAAGCACAGCAGAGGATATTGAAGGTTATGTTTCTTCTCTGTTTTAGGAGCAGTTTTATTGCTATTTTGTTATATGCGGGTATTCTGGTAAAAATGCCTGTTTTGAGATTCTCCACAGAAAGTGTTTCCAAACTGCCTCATACACACATGAGTTTAACTCTGAAAGTTGAATGCTCGCATTGACAACCATTCTGTTAGATAGTTCCGTTTTGGTTTTAGAACCAGTTGTTTCTCATTACAGCATATACTCCCATTCACTCAGGAATGTGCAAACGCAGCTTTTACCAGTAAAGTGTTTCTAACTCAAGAATCTAAAGAGAGATTTAATTCACTTTGTTGAACAAACGCACAGCAGAGCAGATTGAAGGATACGTTTCTTCTGTGTTTTAGGAAGAGTTTTACTGCTATTTCATCATATGCGGGAATTCTGCTGGAAATGCCTGTTTTGAGATTTTCCACAGAAAGCCTCTCCAAACTGCCGCATAAACACATGAGTTTAACTCTTTAAGTTGAATGAACAAATTGACAATAATTCTGTCAGATAGCTTTGTTTTTGTTATAGAACCAGATATTTCCTATTACACCATATACTCCCATTCACTCAGCAATCTCCAAACGCAGCTCTTAGCAGAAACCTGTTTCTAACTCCTGAATCTAGACAGAGATTTAACTCACTTAGTTGAACAAAGGCACAGCAGAGCAGATTGAAGGATAGGTTTCTTCTGTCTTTTAGAAACACTTTTACTGCTCTAGTTTTATATGCGGTGTTCTGCTGAAAATGCCTGTTTTGAGATTTTCCACAGAAAGAGTTTACAAACTGCCGCATAAACAACGGAGTTTAACTCTGTAAGTTGAATGCACACATTGACAACCATTCTGTTTGATAGCTCTGTTTTGATTTTAGAACCAGATATTTCTCATAATACCATATACCCCAATTCACTCAGTAATCTTTAAAGGCAGCTCTTAGCAGAAATGCGTTTCTAAATCCTGAATCTAAACAGATTTAACTCACTTAGTTGAATAAAAGCACAGCAGAGGAGATTGAAGGTTACGTTTCTTCTCTGTTTTAGAATCAGTTTTATTGCTATTTTATTATATGCGGGTATTCTGGTAAAAATGCCTGTTTTGAGATTCTCCACAGAAAGTGTTTCCAAACTGCCTCATACACACATGAGTTTAACTCTGAAAGTTGAATGCTCGCATTGACAACCATTCTGTTAGATAGTTCCGTTTTGGTTTTAGAACCAGATGTTTCTCATTACACCGTATACTCCCATTTACTCAGGATTCTTCAAACACAGATCTTAGAAGAAACGTGTTTCCAAATCCTTAATCTAAACAGAGATTAAATTCACTTTGTTGAACAAACGCACAGCAGAGCAGATTGAAGGATACGTTTCTTCTGGTTTTAGGAACAGTTTTACTGCTATTTTGTTATATGCTTTATTCTGCTGGAAATAACTGTTTTGAGATTCTCCACAGAAATCGTTTCCAAACTGCTGCATAAACACATGAGTTGAACTCTGTAAGTTGAATGCTTGCATTGACAACCATTCTGTTAGATAGCTGAGTTTTGTTTTTAGAACTAGATATTTCTCATTACATCGTATACACCCATTCACTCAGGAATCTCCAAAGGCAGATCTTAGCAGAAACTTGTTTCTAAATCCTGAATCTAAACAGAGATTTAACTCACTTAGTTGAACAAACGCACAGCAGAGCAGATTGAAGGATACGTTTCTTCTGTGTTTTAGGAACAGTGTTACTGCTATTTTATTATATGCGGGTATTCTGCTGGAAATGCCTGTTTTGAGATTCTCCACAGAAAGCATTTCCAAACTTTCTCATAAACACATGAGTTTAACTCTGTAAGTTGAATACACACATTGAAAACAATTCTATTATTTAGCTCCGTTTTGGTTTTAGAACCAGGTATTTCTCATTACACCATATACTCCCGTTCACTCAGGAATCTCCAAACGCAGCTCCTAGCAGAAACGTGTTTCTAACTCCTGAAGCTAAACAGAGATTTATTTCACTTAGTTGAACAAACGCAAAGCAGAGCAGATTGAAGGATACGTTTCTTCTGTGTTTTAGGAACAATTTTACTGCTATTTTGTTATATGCGGTATTCTGCTGGAAATGCCTGTTTTGAGACTCTCAACAAAAAGCGTTTCCAAACTGCCGCATAAATACATGAGTTTAACTCTGTAAGTTGAATGCTCGCATTGACAACAATTCTGTTAGATAGCTCCGTTTTGTTTTTAGAACCAGATATTTCTCATTACACCATAAATTCCCATTCACTCAGGAATCTCCAAACGCAGCTCTTAGTACAAACGTCTTTCGAACTCCTGAATCTATACAGAGATTTAACTCACTTAGTTGAAAAAACGCACAGAAAATCAGATTGAAGGATACATTTCTTCTGTGTTTTAAAAAGAGTTTTACTCCAATTTTGTTATATGTGAGTATTCTTCTGGCAATGCCTGTTTTGAGAATCTCTTCAGAAAGCGTTTCCAAACTGACGCATAAACACATGAGTTTAACTATGTAAGTTGAATTCACACATTGACAACAATTCTGTTAGACAGCTCCATTTTGGTTTTAGAACCACATATTTCTAATTACACCATATACTCCAATTCACTCAGGAATCTCCAAACGCAGCTCTTAGTAGAAACGTGTTTCTAACTTCTGAATCTAAAAAGAGATTTAACCCACTTAGTTGAACAAACGCACAGCAGAGCAGATTGAAGGATACGTTTCTTCTGTGTTTTAGGAACAGTTTTACTGCTATTTTGTTATATGCGTGTATTCTGCTGGAAATGCCTGTATTGAGATTTCCTTCAGAAAGCGTTTCCACACTGCTGCATAAACACATGTGTTTCACTCTGCATGTTGAATGCACACATTGACAAACATTCTGTTAGATAGCTCTGTTTTGGTTTTAGAACCAGATATTTCTCATTACACCATATACTACCATCCACTCAGGAATGTTGAAACGCAGCTTATACCAGAAACGTGTTTCTAACTCCTGAATCTAAGAAGAGATTTAACTCAATTTGTTGAAAAAATGCACAGCAGAGCAGATTGATGGATACGTTTCTTCTGTGTTTTAGGAATAGTTTTACTGCTATTTTGTTAAATGCGGGTATTCTGCTGGAAATTCCTTTTTTGAGATTCTCCACAGAAATTTTTCCTAACTGCAGCATAATCACATTTGTTTAACTCTATAAGTTGAATGCACACATTGAAAACCATTCTGTTAGATGGCTCCGTTTTGGTTTTACAACCAGATATTTTTTCTTTTTTTTAATTCTTATTTCATTTTAGGTTTCTTGGTACATGTGCAGAACGTGCAAGGTAGTTGCATAGGCGGACAAGTGCAGTGTGTTTTGCTGCCTTCCACCCCTTATCCCACATTTGGTATTTCTCCCCAGGGTATCCCTCCCTAGCTTCCCCACCCCACTGTTCCTCCCTTTTCCCCCCAGTGGACTCCCGTGTATAATACACACCTCCCTGTGTCCATGTGTTCTCATTTCTCTCACCGGCCTATTAGTGAGAATATGTGGTATTTTTTTTTTCTGTTCTTGGTTCAGTTTGCCGAGAATGATGTTCTCCAGATTCATCCATGTCTTTACAAATGACATAAACTCGTCATTTTTATTGCTGCATAATATTCCATGGTGTATATGTGCCACATTTTCCCAGTGCAGTCTATCATTTTGGGCATTTGGGTTGGCTCCAGGTCTTTGCTATTGTAAACAGTGCTGCAATGAACATTCGTGTTCATGTGTCCTTATTGTAGAACAATTTATATTCCTTTGGTTATATACCCAGTAATGGGATTGCTGGGTCAAATGAAATTTCTATTTCTAGGTCCTTGAGGAATCGCCACACTGTCTTCCACAATGGTTGATCTAATTTACACTCCCACCAACAGTGTAAGAGTGTTCCTATTTCTCCACAACCTCTCCAGCATCTGTTGTCTCCAGATTTTTTAATGATCGCCATTCTAACCGGCGTGAGATGGTATCTCAATGTGGTTTTAATTTGCATCTCTCTAATGACCAGTGATAATGAACATTTTTCATGTGTTTGTTGGCCTCATGTATGTCTTCTTCTGTAAAGTGTCTGTTCATATCCTTTGCCCATTTTTGAATGGGCTTGTTTGTTTTTTTTCTGTAAATCTGTTTGAGTTCTTTGTAAATTGTGGATATCTGCCCTTTGTCAGTTGGGTAAACTGCAAAGAATTTTTCCCAATTTGTTGGTTGCCGATTCACTCTGGTGACTGTTTCTTTTGCCATGCAAAAGCTGTGTGTTTGATTAGGTCCCATTTGTCTATTTTGGCTTTTGTTGCCAATGCTTTTTGTGTTTTGGTCATAAAGTCCTTGCCTACTCCTATGTCCTGAATGATTTTGCCTAGATTTTCTTCTAGGGTTTTTATGGTGTCAGGTCTTATGTTTAAGTCTTTAATCCATCTGGAGTTAATTTTAGTGTAAGGTGTCAGGAATGGTTCGAGTTTCAGCTTTCTGCACATGGCTAACCAGTTTTCCCAACACCATTTGTTAAACAGGGAATTATTTTCCCATTGCTTGTTTTTGTCTGGTTTATCAAAGATTATATGGTTTTAGACATGTTGTGTTGCCTCCGATGCCTCTGTTCTGTTCCATTGGTCTATATCTCTGTTTTGGTACCAGTACCATGCTGTTTTGATTACTGTAGCCTTGTAGTATAGTTTGAAGTCTGGTAGTGTGATGCCTCCCGCTGTGTTCTTCTTGCTTAGAATTGACTTGGCTATGTGGGCTCTCTTTCTGTTCCATATAAAGTTTATGGTGGTTTTTTCCAGTTCTGTGAGAAAATTCAATGGGAGCTTGATGGGGATAGCATTGATTGTGTAAATTACTTTGGGCAGTATAGCCATTTTCACGATATTGATTCTTCATAACCATGAACATGGAATGTTTCTTTATCTGTTTGTGTCCTCTCATATTTCGTTGAGCAGTTGTTTGTAGTTTTCTTGAAGAGGTCCCTTACGTTCCTTGTAAGTTGTATTTCTAGGTATTTTATTCTCTTTGTAGCAATTGTGAATGGCAGTTCATTCTTGATGTGGTTCTCTTTAAGTCTGTTATTGGTGTATAAAAATGCTTGTAATTTTTGCACATTGATTTTATATCCTGAGACTTTGCTGAAGTTGCTTATCAGTTTCAGGAGGTTTTGGGCTGAGGTGATGGGGTCTGCTAGGTATACTATCATGTCATCTGCGAATAGAGACAATTTGGCTTCCATCTTTTCTATTTGAATACCCTTTATTTCTTTTTCTTGCCTGATTGCTCTGGCTAGAACTTCCAGTACTATGTTGAATAGGAGAGGTGAGAGAGGGCATCCTTGTCTCGTGCCCAATTTCAAAGGGAATGCTTCCAGTTTTGTTCATTAAGTATAATATTGGCTGTTGGTTTGTCGTAAATAGCTTTTATTACTTTGTGATATATTCCATCAATATTTAGTTTATTGAGAGCTTTTAGCATAAAGCATTGTTGAATTTTTTCAAATGCCTTCTCTGCATCAATGGAGATAATCATGTGGTTTTTGTTTTTGGTTCTGTTAACGTGGTGAATGACGTTTATAGCCTTGCATATGTTAAACCAGCCTTGCATCCCCGGGATGAATCCTTCTTGATCATGATGGATAAGTTTTTTGATGTGCTGTTGAAATTGGTTTGCCAGTATTTTATTGAAGATTTTTGCATCTATGTTCATCATGGATATTGGCCTGAAGTTTTCTTTTCTTGTTGAGTCTCTGTCGGGTTTTGGTATCAGGATGATGTTGGTCTCATAAAATGATTTGAGAAGGGTTCCCTCTTTTTGGATTATTTGAAATAGTTTCAGAAGGAATGGTACCAGATCCTCTTTGTGTGTCTGGTAGAATTGTGCTGTTAACCCATCTGAACCAGAGCTTTTTTTGTGTGGTAGGCTCTTAATTGCTTCCTCGAGTTCAGACCTTGTTATTGTTCTATTCATAGTTTCGGCTTCCTTGTAGGTTAGGCTTGGGAGGCCGCAGGTGTCCAGGAATTTATCCATTTCTTCCTGGTTTACTTGATTATGTGCATAGAGTTGTTTGTAGTATTCTCTGATGATGGTTTGAATTTCTGTGGAATCTGTGGTGATTGTTCTTTTATCGTTTTTTATTGCATCTATTTGGTTGTTCTCTCTTTTCTTTTTTATCAGTCTGGCTAGTGGTCTGTCTATTTTGTTGATATTTTCGAATAAACAGCTCTTGGATTTATTTATTTTTTGAAGGGTTTTTCCTGTCTCTATCTCCTTCAGTTCTGCTCTTAGTTATTTCTTGTCTTCAGCTAAGTTTTGAGTTTTTTTGATCTTGCTCCTCTACCTTTTTCAATTTTGATGATAGGGTGTCAATTTTGGATCTCTCCACTCTTCTCATGTGGGCACTTATTGCTATATATTTTCCTCTACAGACTGCTTTAAATGTGTCCCAGAGATTCTGGTATGTTTTGTCTTCATTCTCATTGATTTCTAAGAACTTCTTTATTTCTGCCTTCATTTCATTGTTTATCCAGTCAACATTCAAGAGCCAGTTGTTCTGTTTCCATGAAGCTGTGTGGTTCTGAGTTGGTTTCTGAATTCTGAGTTCCAACTTGATTGCAGTATGGTCTGAGAGACAGTTTGTTATGATTTCCGTTGTTTTGCATTTGCTGAGAACTGCTTTACTTCCAATTATGTGGTCAATTTTGTAGTAGGTGTGATGTGGTGCTGAGAAAAATGTATATTCTGTGGATTTGGGGTAAAGAGTTCTGTAAATGTCTATCAGGTTTGCTTGTTCCAGGTCCAAATTCAACCCTGGATATCCTTGTTAATTTTCTGTCTGGTTGATCTGTCTGATATTGACAGTGGAGTGTGAAAGTCTCCCACTATTATTGTGTGGGAGCCTAAGTTTCTTTGTAAGTCATTAAGAACTTGCCTTATATATTTGGGTGCTCCTGTATTGGGTCTACATAGATTTAGGATCGTTAGCTCTTCTTGTTGTATCGATACTTTTACCATTATGTAATGACCTTCTTTGTCTTTTTTGATCTTTGTTGCTTTAAAGTCTATTTTATCAGAGATGAGAATTGCAACTCCTGCTTTTCTTTGCTCTCCATTTGCTTGGTAAATCTTCCTCTATTTCTTTATTTTGAGCCTTTGTGTATCCTTGCGTGTGAGATGGGTTTCCTGGATACAGCACACCAATGGGTTTTGGTTTTTTATCCAATTTTCCAGTCTGTGTCTTTTGATTGGTGCATTTAGCCCATTTACATTTAGGGTTAATATTGTTATGTGTGAGTTTGATACTGCCATTTTGATTCTATGTGGCTGTTTTGTCCCTTGGTTGATGCAGATTCTTCATTTTGTTGATGCCCTTTACCATTTGGTATGTTTTAGACTGGCTGGTACTGGTTGTTTCTTTCTATGTGTAGTGCCTCTTTGAGGAGCTCTTGTAAAGCAGCCCTGGTGGGGACAAAGTCTCTGAGTTCTTGCTTGTTGGCTAAAGATTTTATTCTTCCTTCACTTATGAAGCTCAGTTTGGCTGGATATGAAATTCTGGGTTGAAAGTTCTTTTTTTTAAGGATGTTGAATATTGGCCCCCACTCTCTTCTGGCTTGTACTTTCTGCTGAGAGATCTGCTGTGAGTCTGATGGGCTTCCCTTTGTGGGTGACTCGACCCTTCTCTCTGGCTGCCCTTAGTATTTTCTCCTTCATTTCAACCCTGGTGAATCTGATGATTATGTGCCTTGGGGTTTCTCTTCTTGCAGAATATCTTTTTGGTGTTCTCTGTATTTCCTGAAGTTGATTATTGGCCTGCCTTTCTAAGTTGGGGAAAGTTTCCTGGATAATATCCTGAAGAGTGTTTTCCAGCTTGAATTCATTCTCTTCGTCACATTCTGTTATGCCTATCTAACATAGGTTAGGTCTCTTCACATAGTCCCACATTTCTTGGAGATTTTGTGCATTCCTTCTTGCGCTTTTTTTTCTTTAATCTTGGTTTCTCTTTTTATTCCATTGAGTTGATCTTCGACTTCTGATATTCTTTCTTCTGCCTGGTCAATTTGGCTGTTGAAACTTGTGCATGCTTCACGAAGTTCTCGTGTTGTGTTTTTCAGCTCCTTCAATTCATTCATATTCTCTCTAAGTTGTCCATTATTGTTATCATTTCCTCATATTTTATTGCAAATCTTTTTTCATGGTTCTTAGTTTCTTTGCATTGATTTAGAACATGTTTTTTAGCTCACTGAAGTTTCTCATTATCTACCTTCTGAAGTCTGATTCCATCATTTCATCACTCTCATTCTCCATTCAGCTTTGTTCTCTTGCTGGTGAGGAGTGTTGGTCCTTTGTAGGAGGTGAGGTGTTTTGGTTTCAGGTGTTTTCCTCCTTTTTGCGCTGGTTTCTTCCCATCTTTGTGGATTTATTTACCTGTTGTCTTAGTAGTTGCTGACTTTTCAATTGGGTCTCTGAGTGGATGCCCAGATTGTTGATGATGAAGTAGTTCTGTTATTTAGTTTTCCCTTTAACAGTTTAACCCCTCTGCTGTATGAGTGCTGAGGTCCACTCCAGGCCCTGCTTGTCTGGGGTACACCTGTAGCAGCTGTGGAACAGTGATGGATGCTACCAGTTTCTTCTTCTGCTATCTTTGTCCCAGAATGATGCCCGCCAAATGTCAGTCTGATCAGTTCTTTTTTGAGGTGGCTGTTTGGATATACAGGGGTCAGGGAGCTGCTTGAGGAGATGGTGTGTACTTTATAGGAGCTCCAGTGCTGAGCTGTGAGCTCCGTTGTTCATTCAGGTTTACTGGGCGAATGTGTCTGCTGCAGCAGAACTTATAAAAGCCCGCTTTATTTTTTTTTCTCAGATGCTCTGTTTCAGGGAGTTGGGGCTTTCTTTATGAGTATCTGTTGCACTGTCTTGCCCAGCTAGGAGGCAATCTATTCACTATTTGTTTTCCTGGGCTCTGCCCTGCTAGCGTGGGTTCGCCCTGCTGCCATGGGTCTTTGTTCTACTGTGGTGTGCTCTGCCCTGTTGGTGGTGTCTTTCTGTTATGTCTGGTTGCCTCAGCAACAGCAGGCTGCATCAGCAGTGGGCGATATTTCAGTAGTGGCAGATTGCGTACATAGTGGCGGACGCCCCTCCCCACCTAGCTGCACCATTTGAATTCAGCTGACCCTGCAGCAAAACTCTCAACCCCGAGTGCCTCAAATCGCCATGCTGCTTGTTCCCTTGATGGTGGGACCCACCTAGCCCAATCACCTGGCTCCCTGCCTCAGAGTCCCTCCTCTCTCTCTCTCTTTTCCTTTCCAAATTGAATGGTTGACTCTCTTACAGGCACCCCAGTCGCCTGCTGATTGGGCACCGGGATCCGTGCTATCTCCCCTGTGGTGGCCCACTTCACCAGCACAAATCTCTCTTCCCAGGAATCTCCTGGTTTGGCTCACCATCCGAGTTGTGTTCAATCAAATGGACATGTCAATCTGCCCTCCCAAAACTCAGATTGCTGGTTTAACAGGGCACTTAGACCAGTGAGCTTTGTGCAGGCTGCCACTGCACCATGATGTAGCACCGGCCAAAACAGCCATGCAAGCGGGCTGTGCTGCTCTCCTGTGTCTCTCCTACACCTGGGAATTTGCCAGTTCTGTGGGCTACAAAAGTCCGTCTGAAAATGCAGCTAGCACTCACCCTCTGCACCTTCACTGAGAGCTGCAATCCTGAGTTGTTTCTATGACGCCATCTTGGAAGGTTCCCTCATTGTGCATTATTTACTAAGTCCCTTAATATGTGGCTATTTGGAATAGATTCCTCCCTATTCCCAGGTGTGTTCTTCACAGAGACTCTGAATGAATTGCTACTCCAAATAGACTCTTGAGAATTCTGAGCTGTGCACTATCTCGTGAGGCTCTGAATAGTGGTCACATGAAATAGACTCCTCACTGTTTTCTAGGTGTGTATTATTCTCTGTGGCTCTAAAACAGTGACCAAATGAAATAGATTTCTGACTATTCCACAGGTGTGAATTATTCAGTGAGACACTCATTGATTGTCTATATGAAACTGTCCTGACTATTACCTAAGTGTTTATCACTCAGTGAAGTGTTGAGAGAGGGGCCATATAAAATAGACTCCTGACTATTCTCCAGGTGTGTATTATTCACTGAGGATATGAATGAGTGTCCAAATGAAATAGACTCCAGGCTACTCCGCAGGTGTGCATTATTCACTAAGGCTTGGAATTCATGTACATCGAAAATAGACTCTAAAGTATTCTCCATGTGTGTATTATTCAGTGAGGCTCAGAATATGTCGCCATATTAATTAGATTCCTTACTATTTCACGGGTGTGTATTATTCACTGAGGCTCTGAATATGTGTCTACATAAAATAGACTCCTGACTACTCCACATTATTCAGTGACACTCCAAATGAGAGGTCACATAAAAAAGACTTTTGACTATTACACAGGTGTGCATTATTCAGTAAGACTCTGAATGAGGAAATAAAACAGAATCCTGACTATTTTCCCAGGTGTGTACATTTAGTGAGGCTCTCAATAATTTTTCCTAGGAAAGTGACTTCTGAGTATTTAGCATGTGTGCATTACTCAGTGATTCTCTGAGTGAGTGGCAATAAGAAACAGACTCCAGACTATATTACAAGTGTGTAATATTGAGTGAGGCTATGAAAGAGTGGCCATATAAAACAGACTTCTTATTACTCCACATGTGTGCATTATTCACTATTTGTCTGAATAAGTAGCCGTATGACATAGACTCCTCATTATTCTCCATGTGTGCATTATTCAAACAGGTTCTGTATGAGTGTCCATACCAAATAGTCTCCTGACACTCCCACAGGTGAGTATTATTCAGTGATTTCCAAAATAAGAGGTCATATGAAATAGACTCCTGACTATCACCCAGGTGTGTATCATTCAGGGAGGCACTTAATTCGTGGCTATCTTAAACAGCGTCCTGATTATGCCATAGAAGTTCATTATTCACTGAAGCTCTGAATAAGAGGCCATATAAAAGTAACACCTGACTATAGACCCGTTGTGAATTATTCAATAAGGCTCCAAATGCGTGGTATTATGGAATATAATTCTGATGATCCCCAGGTGGGTATCATTCAGTGATGCACCAAATGAGTGGACATATTACTCTGGTGTGCATTATTCACTGAAGCTCTCAATAAGTGGCTATATGAAGTAGACTCTTAACTCTTCCCAAGGTGTGTATTACTGAATAATAATCTGAATAACTGGGCATAAAAAGAAGAATCCTGTCTATTGCCCAGGTGTGCATTATTTACAGAGACTCTGAATGTGTAGCCATTTGAAGTAGACTCTTGACTATTTCCCAGGGGTGTTTTATTCACCGAGACCCTGAATGAGTGGCCATATGAAAGAGATTCTTGACTATTTATATATACATATTACTCACAGAACGACTGGCCGTATGAAATAGACTCCTGACTATCACCCAGGTGTGTATCATTCAGGAGGCACTTAATTTGTGGCTATCTTAAACAGCGTCCTGATTATGCCATAGACGTTTATTATTCACTGAAGCTCTGAATAAGAGGCCATATAAAAGTAACACCTGACTATAGACCCGTTGTGAATTATTCAATAAGGCTCCAAATGCGTGGTATTATGGAATATAATTCTGATGATCCCCAGGTGGGTATCATTCAGTGATGCACCAAATGAGTGGACATATTACTCTGGTGTGCATTATTCACTGAAGCTCTCAATAAGTGGCTATATGAAGTAGACTCTTAACTCTTCCCAAGGTGTGTATTACTGAATAAGAATCTGAATAAGTGGGCATAAAAAGAAGAGTCCTGTCTATTGCCCAGGTGTGCATTATTTACAGAGACTCTGAATGTGTAGCCATTTGAAGTAGACTCTTGATTATTTCCCAGGGGTGTTTTATTCACCAAGGCCCTGAACGAGTGGCCATATGAAAGAGATTCTTGACTATTCAGATATACATATTACTCACAGAACGACTGGCCGTATGAAATAGACCCCATTTTACTCCACAGTTGTGCGTTATTTCTTGATTCTTCAAACAAATAACCAAATAAAATAAACTAATGATTATTCCCCACATGTGCAGTATTCGAAGAAGTTTCTTATGAGTGTTCATATCAAATAGTCTCCTGACTATCATTTATGTGTGTATTATTCAGGGAGGTGCTTAATTTGGGGCTATTTTAAATATGATCCTGACTACTCCACAGCTGTTTATTATGCACTGAAGCTCTGAATGACAGGCCATAAAAAATAGACTCCTGACTATAGCCCCATTGTGCTTTATTCTGTAATGCTGCGCTTGAGTGGCCATATGGCATGGACTCTGATTATTCCCCATTTGTGTATCATTCAGTGAGTTTCTGAATGACTGAACATATAAAATAGACCCCTGACTATATCCTCTTGACTATTTCTCAGCTGTGCATTTTTCACTGTGGCACTGGGTGAACAGTCATATTAAATAGAATCCAGACTATTCCCCAGGTGTGCATTATTCATTGAGCCTCTGAATAAGTGGCTTTATAAATAGAATCCTGAGTATTCCCCAGATATATATGATTCTTCACTGAGGCTCTGAATGAGTGGCCATAAGAAAGAGACTCCTGAATACTCGCAGGAGTGCAGTTTTAGTTTGGGATCTGAAAGAGTGTCCTTATGGAATTGAAACCTGACTATCCCCTAGGTGTTCGTTATTCAGTGCATCTCTGAATGATAGGCCATATTTAATAGTGTCCTGAGTATGCCCCGGTATGCATTAGTCACTGAGGCTCTGAATGTTTGGCCATATGAAATAGCCTCCTGACTATTCAACAGTTGTGTATTATTTAATGAGGTTTTGAGTTAGTGATTAGATGAAATGGATTTCTTACTATTCCTAAGGTGTGTATTATTCACTGAGGCTCTGAATGAGTGGCCATATGAAATAGACTCCTGACTATTCTCCAGGTGTGTATTATTCACTGAGGCTCTGAATGTTTGGCCATATGAAATAGACTCCAGGCTACTCCGCAGGTGTGCATTATTCACTGAGGCTCTGAATGAGTGGCCATATGAAATAGACTCCTGACTATTCTCCAGGTGTGTATTATTCACTGAGGCTCTGAATGAGTGGCCATAAGAAAGAGACTCCTGTCTATTTCCGTGTGTGCATTATTTACAGAAACTCTGAATGTGTAGCCATTTGAAGTAGACTCTTGATTATTTCCCAGGGTGTTTTATTCACCAAGGCCCTGAACGAGTGGCCATATGAAATAGACTCCTGACTATTCTCCAGGTGTGTATTATTCACTGAAGCTCTGAATGAGTGGCCATATAAAACAGACTTCTTATTACTCCACATGTGTGCATTATTCATTGATTCTCTAAAGGAATCACCATATAAAATAGACCCTGACTATATCCTCTTGACTATTTCTCAGCTGTGCATTTTTCACTGTGGCACTGGGTGAACAGTCATATTAAATAGAATCCAGACTATTCCCCAGGTGTGCATTATTCATTGAGCCTCTGAATAAGTGGCTTTATAAATAGAATCCTGAGTATTCCCCAGATATATGATTCTTCACTGAGGCTCTGAATGAGTGGCCATAAGAAAGAGACTCCTGAATACTCGCAGGAGTGCAGTTTTAGTTTGGGATCTGAAAGAGTGTCCTTATGGAATTGAAACCTGACTTTCCCTAGGTGTTCATTATTCAGTGCATCTCTGAATGATAGGCCATATTTAATAGTGTCCTGAGTATGCCCCGGTATGCATTAGTCACTGAGGCTCTGAATGTTTGGCCATATGAAATAGCCTCCTGACTATTCTCCAGGTGTGTATTATTCACTGAGGATATGAATGAGTGTCCAAATGAAATAGATTTCTGACTATTCCACAGGTGTGAATTATTCAGTGAGGCTCTGAATGAGTGGCCATATGAAATAGACTCCTGACTATTCTCCAGGTGTGTATTATTCACTGAGGCTCTGAATGAGTGGCCATAAGAAAGAGACTCCTGTCTATTTCCCAGGTGTGCATTATTCACTGAAGCTCTCAATAAGTGGCTATATGAAGTAGACTCTTAACTTTTCTCAGGTGTTTATTATTGAATGAGACTCTGAATAAGTGAGCATAAAAAGAGACTCCTGTCTATTTCCGTGTGTGCATTATTTACAGAAACTCTGAATGTGTAGCCATTTGAAGTAGACTCTTGACTATTTTCCCAGGTGTGTACATTTAGTGAGGCTCTCAATAATTTTTCCTAGGAAAGTGACTTCTGAGTATTTAGCAGGTGTGCATTATTCAGTGATTCTCTGAGTGAGTGGCAATAAGAAACAGACTCCAGACTATATTACAAGTGTGTAATATTGAGTGAGGCTATGAAAGAGTGGCCATATAAAACAGACTTCTTATTACTCCACATGTGTGCATTATTCACTATTTGTCTGAATAAGTAGCCGTATGACATAGACTCCTCATTATTCTCCATGTGTGCATTATTCAAACAGGTTCTGTATGAGTGTCCATACCAAATAGTCTCCTGACACTCCCACAGATGAGTATTATTCAGTGATTTCCAAAATAAGAGGTCATATGAAATAGACTCCTGACTATCACCCAGGTGTGTATCATTCAGGGAGGCACTTAATTTGTGGCTATCTTAAACAGCGTCCTGATTATGCCATAGACGTTTATTATTCACTGAAGCTCTGAATAAGAGGCCATATAAAAGTAACACCTGACTATAGACCCGTTGTGAATTATTCAATAAGGCTCCAAATGCGTGGTATTATGGAATATAATTCTGATGATCCCCAGGTGGGTATCATTCAGTGATGCACCAAATGAGTGGACATATTACTCTGGTGTGCATTATTCACTGAAGCTCTCAATAAGTGGCTATATGAAGTAGACTCTTAACTCTTCCCAAGGTGTGTATTACTGAATAAGAATCTGAATAAGTGGGCATAAAAAGAAGAGTCCTGTCTATTGCCCAGGTGTGCATTATTTACAGAGACTCTGAATGTGTAGCCATTTGAAGTAGACTCTTGATTATTTCCCAGGGTGTTTTATTCACCAAGGCCCTGAACGAGTGGCCATATGAAAGAGATTCTTGACTATTCAGATATACATATTACTCACAGAACGACTGGCCGTATGATATAGACCCCATTTTACTCCACAGTTGTGCGTTATTTCTTGATTCTTCAAACAAATAACCAAATAAAATAAACTAATGATTATTCCCCACATGTGCAGTATTCAAGAAGTTCTTATGAGTGTTCATATCAAATAGTCTCCTGACTATCATTTATGTGTGTATTATTCAGTGAGGCTCAGAATATGTCGCCATATTAATTAGATTCCTTACTATTTCACGGGTGTGTATTATTCACTGAGGCTCTGAATATGTGTCTACACAAAATAGACTCCTGACTACTCCACATTATTCAGTGACACTCCGAATGAGAGGTCACATAAAAAAGACTTTTGACTATTACACAGGTGTGCATTATTCAGTAAGACTCTGAATGAGGAAATAAAACAGAATCCTGACTATTTTCCCAGGTGTGTACATTTAGTGAGGCTCTCAATAATTTTTCCTAGGAAAGTGACTTCTGAGTATTTAGCATGTGTGCATTACTCAGTGATTCTCTGAGTGAGTGGCAATAAGAAACAGACTCCAGACTATATTACAAGTGTGTAATATTGAGTGAGGCTATGAAAGAGTGGCCATATAAAACAGACTTCTTATTACTCCACATGTGTGCATTATTCACTATTTGTCTGAACAAATAACCAAATAAAATAAACTAATGATTATTCCCCACATGTGCAGTATTCAAGAAGTTCCTTATGAGTGTTCATATCAAATAGTCTCCTGACTATCATTTATGTGTGTATTATTCAGTGAGGCTCAGAATATGTCGCCATATTAATTAGATTCCTTACTATTTCACGGGTGTGTATTATTCACTGAGGCTCTGAATATGTGTCTACACAAAATAGACTCCTGACTACTCCACATTATTCAGTGACACTCCGAATGAGAGGTCACATAAAAAAGACTTTTGACTATTACACAGGTGTGCATTATTCAGTAAGACTCTGAATGAGGAAATAAAACAGAATCCTGACTATTTTCCCAGGTGTGTACATTTAGTGAGGCTCTCAATAATTTTTCCTAGGAAAGTGACTTCTGAGTATTTAGCATGTGTGCATTACTCAGTGATTCTCTGAGTGAGTGGCAATAAGAAACAGACTCCAGACTATATTACAAGTGTGTAATATTGAGTGAGGCTATGAAAGAGTGGCCATATAAAACAGACTTCTTATTACTCCACATGTGTGCATTATTCACTGAAGCTCTCAATAAGTGGCTATATGAAGTAGACTCTTGACTATTTCTCAGCTGTGCATTTTTCACTGTGGCACTGGGTGAACAGTCATATTAAATAGAATCCAGACTATTCCCCAGGTGTGCATTATTCACTGAAGCTCTCAATAAGTGGCTATATGAAGTAGACTCTTAACTCTTCCCAAGGTGTGTATTACTGAATAAGAATCTGAATAAGTGGGCATAAAAGAAGAGTCCTGTCTATTGCCCAGGTGTGCATTATTCACTGAAGCTCTCAATAAGTGGCTATATGAAGTAGACTCTGACTATTCCCCAGGTGTGCATTATTCATTGAGCCTCTGAATAAGTGGCTATATGAAATAGAATCCTGAGTATTCCCCAGATATATATGATTCTTCACTGAGGCTCTGAATGTTTGGCCATATGAAATAGACCCCATTTTACTCCACAGTTGTGCGTTATTTCTTGATTCTTCAAACAAATAACCAAATAAAATAAACTAATGATTATTCCCCACATGTGCAGTATTCAAGAAGTTCTTATGAGTGTTCATATCAAATAGTCTCCTGACTATCACCCAGGTGTGTATCATTCAGGAGGCACTTAATTTGTGGCTATCTTAAACAGCGTCCTGATTATGCCATAGACGTTTATTATTCACTGAAGCTCTGAATAAGAGGCCATATAAAAGTAACACCTGACTATAGACCCGTTGTGAATTATTCAATAAGGCTCCAAATGCGTGGTATTATGGAATATAATTCTGATGATCCCCAGGTGGGTATCATTCAGTGATGCACCAAATGAGTGGACATATTACTCTGGTGTGCATTATTCACTGAAGCTCTCAATAAGTGGCTATATGAAGTAGACTCTTAACTCTTCCCAAGGTGTGTATTACTGAATAAGAATCTGAATAAGTGGGCATAAAAGAAGAGTCCTGTCTATTGCCCAGGTGTGCATTATTTACAGAGACTCTGAATGTGTAGCCATTTGAAGTAGACTCTTGATTATTTCCCAGGGGTGTTTTATTCACCAAGGCCCTGAACGAGTGGCCATATGAAAGAGATTCTTGACTATTCAGATATACATATTATTCACTGAGCCCTGAACGAGTGGCCATATGAAATAGACCCCATTTTACTCCACAGGTGTGCATTATTCATTGATTCTCTAAAGGAATCACCATATAAAATAGACTAGTGATTATTCTTTACATGTGCATTATTCAAACAGGTTCTGTATGAGTGTCCATACCAAATAGTCTCCTGACTATCATTTATGTGTGTATTATTCAGGAGGTGCTTAATTTGTGGCTATCTTAAATAGGGTCCTGACTACTCCACAGCTGTTTATTATGCACTGAAGCTCTGAATGACAGGCCATAAAAATAGACTCCTGACTATAGCCCCATTGTGCTTTATTCTGTAATGCTGCGCTTGAGTGGCCATATGGCATGGACTCTGATTATTCCCCATGTGTATCATTCAGTGAGTTTCTGAATGACTGAACATATAAAATAGACCCCTGACTATATCCTCTTGACTATTTCTCAGCTGTGCATTTTTCACTGTGGCACTGGGTGAACAGTCATATTAAATAGAATCCAGACTATTCCCCAGGTGTGCATTATTCATTGAGCCTCTGAATAAGTGGCTTTATGAAATAGAATCCTGAGTATTCCCCAGATATATAAGATTCTTCACTGAGGCTCTGAATGAGTGGCCATAAGAAAGAGACTCCTGAATACTCGCAGGAGTGCAGTTTTAGTTTGGGATCTGAAAGAGTGTCCTTATGGAATTGAAACCTGACTATCCCCTAGGTGTTCGTTATTCAGTGCATCTCTGAATGATAGGCCATATTTAATAGTGTCCTGAGTATGCCCCGGTATGCATTAGTCACTGAGGCTCTGAATGTTTGGCCATATGAAATAGCCTCCTGACTATTCAACAGTTGTGTATTATTTAATGAGGTTTTGAGTTAGTGATTAGATGAAATGGATTTCTTACTATTCCTAATGTGTGTATTATTGATGGAGACATTGATTAAATGGGCATATGGAATAGACTCCTCACTATTCCAAAATTGTACGTTACCCACACAGGCTTTGATTCTGTGGCCAGAAAAAATAGGCCAGTGTCTCTTCCACAGGCGTGCATTATTCTCTGAGGCTCTAAATGAGTGGCTGTATGAGGTAGACTCTTAACTTTTTCTCAGGTGTTTATTATTGAATGAGACTCTGAATAAGTGAGCATAAAAAAGAGACTCCTGTCTATTTCCCGTGTGTGCATTATTTACAGAAACTCTGAATGTGTAGCCATTTGAAGTAGACCCATAACTATTTCCGAGGGGGTTATTATTCACAGAGGCCCTGAACGAGTGACCTGAACGAGTAGCCAAAAAGATTCCTGGCTACTCCAGATACATATATTATTCACTGAAACACTGAGAGTGGCCATATGAAATAGACTCTATTTTACTCCACCGGTGTCCATTATTCATTGATTCTCTAAAGGAATCACCATATAAAATAGACTAGTGATTATTCTTTACATGTGCATTATTCAAAGAGGATCTGTATGAGTGTCCATATCAAATATACTTCCGACTGTCACCCATGTGTGTATCATTCAGGGAGGTGCTTAATTTGTGGCTATCTTAAATAGGGTCCTGAATACTCCACAGGTGTTCATTATTCACTGAAGCTCTGAATAAGAGGCCATATAAAGTAACACCTGACTATAGACCCGTTGTGAATTATTCAATAAGGCTCCAAATGCGTGGTATTATGGAATATAATTCTGATGATCCCCAGGTGGGTATCGTTCAGTGATACACCAAATGACTGGACATATTACTCTGGTGTGCATTATTCACTGAGGCTCTCAATAAGCGGCTATATGAAGTAGACTCTTAACTCTTCCCAAGGTGTGTATTACTGAATAAGAATCTGAATAAGTGGGCATAAAAAGAAGAGTCCTGTCTATTGCCCAGGTGTGCATTATTTACAGAGACTCTGAATGTGTAGCCATTTGAAGTAGACTCTTGATTATTTCCCAGGGGTGTTTTATTCACCAAGGCCCTGAACGAGTGGCCATATGAAAGAGATTCTTGACTATTCAGATATACATATTACTCACAGAACGACTGGCCGTATGAAATAGACCCCATTTTACTCCACAGTTGTGCGTTATTTCTTGATTCTTCAAACAAATAACCAAATAAAATAAACTAATGATTATTCCCCACATGTGCAGTATTCGAAGAAGTTCCTTATGAGTGTTCATATCAAAGAGTCTCCTGACTATCATTCATATGTGTATTATTCAGGGATTTGCTTAATTTGGGGCTATTTGAAATAGGGTCCTGACTACTCCACAGCTGTTTATTATGCACTGAAGCTCTGAATGACAGGCCATATGAAATAGACTCCTGACTATAGCCCCATTGTGCTTTATTCTGTAATGCTGCGCTTGAGTGGCCATATGGCATGGACTCTGATTATTCCCCATGTGTGTATCATTCAGTGAGTTTCTGAATGACTGAACATATAAAATAGACCCCTGACTATATCCTCTTGACTATTTCTCAGCTGTGCATTTTTCACTGTGGCACTGGGTGAACAGTCATATTAAATAGAATCCAGACTATTCCCCAGGTGTGCATTATTCATTGAGCCTCTGAATAAGTGGCTTTATAAAATAGAATCCTGAGTATTCCCCAGATATATATGATTCTTCACTGAGGCTCTGAATGAGTGGCCATAAGAAAGAGACTCCTGAATACTCGCAGGAGTGCAGTTTTAGTTTGGGATCTGAAAGAGTGTCCTTATGGAATTGAAACCTGACTTTCCCCTAGGTGTTCATTATTCAGTGCATCTCTGAATGATAGGCCATATTTAATAGTGTCCTGAGTATGCCCCGGTATGCATTAGTCACTGAGGCTCTGAATGTTTGGCCATATGAAATAGCCTCCTGACTATTCAACAGTTGTGTATTATTTAATGAGGTTTTGAGTTAGTGATTAGATGAAATGGATTTCTTACTATTCCTAATGTGTGTATTATTGATGGAGACATTGATTAAATGGGCATATGGAATAGACTCCTCACTATTCCAAAATTGTACGTTACCCACACAGGCTTTGATTCTGTGGCCAGAAAAAATAGGCCAGTGTCTCTTCCACAGGCGTGCATTATTCTCTGAGGCTCTAAATGAGTGGCTGTATGAGGTAGACTCTTAACTTTTTCTCAGGTGCTTATTATTGAATGAGACTCTGAATAAGTGAGCATAAAAAAGAGACTCCTGTCTATTTTCCGTGTGTGCATTATTTACAGAAACTCTGAATGTGTAGCCATTTGAAGTAGACCCATAACTATTTCCAAGGGGGTTATTATTCACAGAGGCCCTGAACGCGTGGCCATATGAAAAAGATTCCTGGCTACTCCAGATACATATATTATTCACTGAAACACTGAAAGGGTGGCCATATGAAATAGACTCGATTTTACTCCACCGGTGTCCATTATTCATTGATTCTCTAAAGGAATCACCATATAAAATAGACCCTGACTATATCCTCTTGACTATTTCTCAGCTGTGCATTTTTCACTGTGGCACTGGGTGAACAGTCATATTAAATAGAATCCAGACTATTCCCCAGGTGTGCATTATTCACTGAGGCTCTGAATGAGTGGCCATATGGCATGGACTCTGATTATTCCCCATGTGTATCATTCAGTGAGTTTCTGAATGACTGAACATATAAAATAGACCCTGACTATATCCTCTTGACTATTTCTCAGCTGTGCATTTTTCACTGTGGCACTGGGTGAACAGTCATATTAAATAGAATCCAGACTATTCCCCAGGTGTGCATTATTCATTGAGCCTCTGAATAAGTGGCTTTATACAATAGAATCCTGAGTATTCCCCAGATATATATGATTCTTCACTGAGGCTCTGAATGAGTGGCCATAAGAAAGAGACTCCTGAATACTCGCAGGAGTGCAGTTTTAGTTTGGGATCTGAAAGAGTGTCCTTATGGAATTGAAACCTGACTTTCCCCTAGGTGTTCATTATTCAGTGCATCTCTGAATGATAGGCCATATTTAATAGTGTCCTGAGTATGCCCCGGTATGCATTAGTCACTGAGGCTCTGAATGTTTGGCCATATGAAATAGCCTCCTGACTATTCAACAGTTGTGTATTATTTAATGAGGTTTTGAGTTAGTGATTAGATGAAATGGATTTCTTACTTTTCCTAAGGTGTGTATTATTGATGGAGACATTGATTAAATGGGCATATGGAATAGACTCCTCACTATTCCAAAATTGTACGTTACCCACACAGGCTTTGATTCTGTGGCCAGAAAAAATAGGCCAGTGTCTCTTCCACAGGCGTGCATTATTCTCTGAGGCTCTAAATGAGTGGCTGTATGAGGTAGACTCTTAACTTTTTCTCAGGTGTTTATTATTGAATGAGACTCTGAATAAGTGAGCATAAAAAAGAGACTCCTGTCTATTTCCCGTGTGTGCATTATTTACAGAAACTCTGAATGTGTAGCCATTTGAAGTAGACCCATAACTATTTCCGAGGGGGTTATTATTCACAGAGGCCCTGAACGAGTGACCTGAACGAGTAGCCAAAAAGATTCCTGGCTACTCCAGATACATATATTATTCACTGAAACACTGAGAGTGGCCATATGAAATAGACTCGATTTTACTCCACCGGTGTCCATTATTCATTGATTCTCTAAAGGAATCACCATATAAAATAGACTAGTGATTATTCTTTACATGTGCATTATTCAAAGAGGATCTGTATGAGTGTCCATATCAAATATACTTCCGACTGTCACCCATGTGTGTATCATTCAGTGAGTTTCTGAATGACTGAACATATAAAATAGACCCTGACTATATCCTCTTGACTATTTCTCAGCTGTGCATTTTTCACTGTGGCACTGGGTGAACAGTCATATTAAATAGAATCCAGACTATTCCCCAGGTGTGCATTATTCACTGAGGCTCTAAATGAGTGGCTGTATGAGGTAGACTCTTAACTTTTCTCAGGTGTTTATTATTGAATGAGACTCTGAATAAGTGAGCATAAAAAGAGACTCCTGTCTATTTCCCAGGTGTGCATTATTCACTGAGGCTCTGAATGAGTGGCCATATAAAATAGACCCTGACTATATCCTCTTGACTATTTCTCAGCTGTGCATTTTTCACTGTGGCACTGGGTGAACAGTCATATTAAATAGAATCCAGACTATTCCCCAGGTGTGTATTATTCATTGAGCCTCTGAATAAGTGGCTTTATACAATAGAATCCTGAGTATTCCCCAGATATATATGATTCTTCACTGAGGCTCTGAATGAGTGGCCATAAGAAAGAGACTCCTGAATACTCGCAGGAGTGCAGTTTTAGTTTGGGATCTGAAAGAGTGTCCTTATGGAATTGAAACCTGACTTTCCCTAGGTGTTCATTATTCAGTGCAGCTCTGAATGATAGGCCATATGTAATAGTGTCCTGAGTATGCCCCGATATGCATTAGTCACTGAGGCTCTGACTGTTTGGCCATATGAAATAGCCTTCTGACTATTCCACAGGTGTGTATTATTTAATGAGGGTTTGAGTTAGTGATTAGATGAAATGAATTTCTTACTATTCCTAAGGTGTGTATTAAGTGGGCATATGGAATAGACTCCTCACTATTCCAAAATTGTGCGTTACCCACACAGGCTTTGATTTTGGATTTTGTGGCCATAAAAAATATGCCAATGTCTCTTCCGCATGTGTGCATTATTCTCTGAGGCTCTAAATGAGTGGCTATATGAAGTAGACTCAACTTTTTCTCAGGTGTTTATTATTGAATGAGACTCTGAATAAGTGAGCATAAAGAAGAGACTCCTGTCTATTGCCCATGTGTGCATTATTTACAGAAACTCTGAATGTGTAGCCATTTGAAGTAGACCCATAACTATTTCTGAGGGGTTTATTATTCACAGAGGTTCTGAACGAGTGGCCATATGAAAGAGATTCCTGACTATTCAGATATACATATTATTCAGTGAGCCTCTGAATGAGTGGCCATATGAAATAGACTCGATTTTACTCCACCGGTGTCCATTATTCATTGATTCTCTAAAGGAATCACCATATAAAATAGACTAGTGATTATTCTTTACATGTGCATTATTCAAAGAGGATCTGTATGAGTGTCCATATCAAATATACTTCCGACTGTCACCCATGTGTGTATCATTCAGGGAGGTGCTTAATTTGTGGCTATCTTAAATAGGGTCCTGAATACTCCACAGGTGTTCATTATTCACTGAGGCTCTGAATGAAAGGCCATCTGAAATAGACTCCTGACTATTGCCACGTTGTGAATTATTCAATAAGGTTCTAAATATGTGGTAGCTAGGAAGAAAATCCTAATGATTCTTCAGGTGTGTATCCTTAAGTGAGGCACTGAATGAGTGGCCAAATGAAAGTGGATCCAGACTATTACCCTGGTATGCATTATTCACTGAGGCTCTAAATGAGTGGCTTATGAAGTAGACTCTTAACTCTTTCTCAGGCGTTTATTACTGAATGAGACTCTGAATAAGTGGGAATAAAAAAGAGACTCCTGTCTATTTCCCAGGTGTGCATTATTTACAGAGACTCTGATTGTGTAGTCATTTGAAGTAGACTCTTGACTATTTCCAAGGGGTACATTATTCACTGAGCCCTGAACGAGTGGCCATATGAAAGAGATTCCTGACTATTCAGATATACATATTATTCAGTGAAACACTGAAAAAGTGGCCACATAAAATAGACCCCATTTTACTCCACAGGTGTGCGTTATTCTTTGATTTTTTGAACAAATCACTGTATGAAATAGACTAGTAATTTTTCCCCACAGCTGCAGTATTTGAAGAGGTTCTGTATGAGTATTCATATCAAATTTTCTCCTGAGTATCACTCATGTGTGTATCAATCACGGAAATGCTTAATTTGGGGCTACCTTGAATAGGGTCCTGACTACTCCACAGCTGTTTATTATGCACTGAAGCTCTGAATGACAGGCCATATGAAATAGACTCCTGACTATTGCCCCATTGTGCATTATTCGGTGATGCTGCGATAGAGTGGTAATATGGCATTGACTCTGACTATTCCTATGGTGTGTATCATTCAGTGAGTTTCTGAACAAGTGACTCCTGACTATATCCTTTTGACTATTTCTCTGCTGTGCATTGTCCCCTTAGGCACCAGGCAACGGTCATATTGAATAGACTCCAGACTATTATTCAGGTGTGCATTATTCAGTGAGTCTCTGAATAAATGGCTATATGAAATAGAATCTTGACTTTTTCAAAAGTCTGTATTATTCAGTGAGCCTCTGAATGAGTGGCCATAGGAAAGAGACTCCTTCATACTCCAGAGGCGTGCATTTTCAGGTTCGGCTCTAAATGAGTGACTATACAAAATAGAATCCTGACTTTTTCCAAGGTGTATGTTATTCAGTGAGGCTCTGAATATTTGGCTATATGAAATAGAATTCTGACTACAATAAAGGTTTTCCTTATTCAGTGAAGCTCTGAAGGAGAGGCCACATGTAATATCGTCCTGAGTATTTACCAGGTATGCATTATTCACTGAGGATTTGAAACATTGGCCATATAAAATTGTCTCCTGACTAGTTCAAAAGTGTATTATTTAATGAGGCTTTGAGATAGTGACCATGTGAAATTGACTTCTGACTATTCATTAAGGGTGTATTATTGACTCAAACTGTGAATATGTGGGAATAGGAAATTGACTACTGACTATTCCATAGTTGTGGATTACTCACTCAGGCTTTAATTTTGTGGCCATATAAAATAGACTAGTGTCTATTTCACACGTGGGCATTATTCACTGAGGCTTTAAATGAGTGGCTGTATAAAGTAGACTCCTAACTCTTCCCTGGGAATGTATTACTCAGTGAGGCTCTCTTTCTGTGATCATATGCTGTCTATCCCTAATATTCATTATTCAATGAATACTTGAATGAGTGACTATATAAAATAGACTGCTGAGTACTGTACATTTGTGCATTATCCACTGAGGCTATGAGTCAGTGGCCATATGAAATGGAATCCTGAGTATTCTACATGTGTGTATTATTCACTGAGGCTCTAAATGTGTGGCTGTGTGAAATACACTCCTGGCTACTCCATAAGTGTGCATTATTCACTGAGGCTCTGAATGAGTGTTCATATGACATAGCCTCCTGATTACTGACCAGATGTGCATTACTCAATGAGGCTTATAAACAAAGGTCATATAAAATAGAATCTTGACTATTTACCAGGTGTGCACCATTCAGTAATGCCCTGATTAAGTGGCCATATGTGATAGACTACCTAGTCCACGGGTGTGTATCACTCACTGAGTTTCTGAATAAATGGCCACATGATATAGACTCCTGACTATTACCCAGGTGCGTGTTACTTACTAAGGGTATGGATGAGTGGCCACCTAAAGAGCCTCTTGGCTATTCATCATGTGTGATGTTTCCACTGAGGCACTGAATGAACCATCATATCAAATAAACTCCCGACTATTTCGCAGGTGTGTATTATTCTATGAGTCTCTGGATGAGTGGCCATATAAAATAAACTCCTAAGTATTTCCCAGGTATTTATAATTTAATGAGGCTCTGAATGAGTGACCATGTGAAATACATTCCTGACATTTCCATAGATGTGTATTATTCAATGAGGCTCTGAATGAGTGGCCACAGGAAAGAGACTCCTGAATACTCACAGAACTACATTTTTAGGTTGAGCACTGAAAGAGTGTCTTTATGAAATAGAATTTTGACTTTCCTTCAGGTGTTTATTATTCAGTGAAACTCCGAAAAAAAAGGCCATATGTAATAGTGTCCTGAGTATGTCCCAGTATGCATTAGTCACTGAGGCTCTGAATGTTTGGCCATATGAAATAGCCTCCTGACTATTCCACATGTGTGTATTATTTAATGAGGCTTTGAGTTCCTGATCAGATGAAGTAGATTCTTTACTATTTCTAAGGTGTGTAGTACTGACTGAGACACTGATTAAGTGGGCATATGGCATAGACTACTCCCTATTCCAAAGTTGTGCATTACTCACTAAGGCTTTGATTTTGTGGCCATACAAAATAGACCAGTGTCTGTTGCACAGGTGTACATTATTCACTGAGGCTCTAAATGAGTGGCTATATGAAGTAGACTCTTAACTCTTTTCCAGGTGTGTATTACTGAATGCGACTGAATAATTGAACATAAGAAAGACACTCCTGACTATTCCACAGTTGTGCATTATATACAGAGACTCTCAATTTGTGGCCATTTGAAGTAGACCCTTGACTATTTTCCAGGGGTGTATTGTTAACTGAGGCCCTGAACGAGTGGTCAAATGAAAGAGATTCCCGCCTATTCCAGATATATATATTATTCCCTGAAACACTTAAAGGGTGGCCATATAAAATAGACTCCACTTTAATCCACAGGTTTGCGTTATTTATTGATTCTCAGGGAATCACCATATGAAATAGACTAGTAATTATTCTTCACATGTGCATTATTCAAAGAGGTTCTGTATCAGTGTCCATATCAAATAGACTCCTGTCACCCAGGTGTGTATCATTCAGGGAGGTGTTTAATTTGTGGCTATCTTAAATAGGTTTCTGACTACTCCATAGGTGTTCATTATTCACTGAAACTCTGAATGAGAGGCCATACAAAATAGATTCCTACTATTGCCACATTGTGCATTATTCATTGAGGCTCTGAATGAGTGGTCCTATGGAATAGAATTCTTACTATTAATCGGTGTGTATCATTCAGTGAGATCCTGAATCAGTGGTCATATAAAACAGGATCCTGACTATTGCAGTGGTGACCTTTATTCACTGAGGCCCCAGTGGCCATATGAAGTAGACTCCTAATATTCACTGAGTATTCCTCATGTGTGTATTATTCACTGATCCTCTGAGTGGCCATATGAAATAGACTTTTGACTCTTCCCAAGTAGTGTATTATTTCTTGGGGTTCCTAATAACTCACCATATAAAATAGTCTTCTGATTATTCCACAGGTTTGTACTATTAAGGGAATCTCAGAATTATGGGACAATATAAATTAATATTTTCAGTATTCCACAGACGTGTTATTCACTGAGGCTCATAATGAGTCTTCATATTAAACAGAATCCTGATTATTTCCAAGCTGCATATCATTCAGTGAGGCTCTGAGTAATTTGACATATGAGAAAGGCTCCTGAGTACTCAAGAGCTGTGAATTATTATTATTATTATTATTATTATTATTTTAATTTTTATTGCATTATAGTTTTGGGGGTACATGTGCAGAACGAGCAAGATAGTTGCATAGGTACACACATGGCAGTGTGCTTTGCTTCTTTCCTCCCCCTCACCCACACTTGGTATTCATCCCCAGGCTATCCCACCCAGCCCCCCCCCGCTGTCCCTCCCCCATTCCCCCCAACAGTCCCCAGTGTATAGTAGACCGCCTCTCTGTGTCCATGTGTTCTTATTTTTCTCACCCACCTATGAGTGAGCTGTGAATTATTTACTGAGCCTCTGAATGAGTGGCCATGTGAAATACACCCCTGACTTTTTCCCCATTGTGTACTATTCAGTGAGGCTCGAAATGAGTGACCATATGAAACAGACCCCTCAGTACTCGACAGACGTGCATTATTCACTGAGGGGCTGAATGAGATGGCATAAGCAATAGACTCCTGATTATTTTTCCAGTGTACATTATTCACTGAGACCTTGAATATGTGGCCATCTGGTATAGTTTTCTTACTCTTCCCTAGGTGTGTGTTCTCCACACAGTCTGTGAATGCATTGCCATTCCAATTAGACTCTTGAGAATTCTCCAGGTGTACACTCTTCTGTGAGGCTGTGAATGAGTTACCACATGAGACAGACTTCTCTCTGTTTTCTAGGTGTGTATTATTCACTGAGGCTCTAAAAAAGTGACCAAATAATTTAGATTCCTGACTGTTCCACAGGTGTTTATTACTCAGTGTGACACTCATTGAGTGTCCATTTGAAACTTTCTTTTTTTAATTTTTATTACATTATAGGTTTTGGGGTACATGTGTAGAACGTGCAAAATAGTTGCATAGGTACACACATGGCAGTGTGTTTTGCTGCCTTTTTCCCCTTCACCCACACTTGGCATTCATCCCCAGGCTATCCTTGATTATTAATCAGCAGTGTATTACTCAGTGAGGTGCAGAGAGAGTGGTTATCTAATATAGACTTTTGACTATTCCCCAAGTGTGTATTATTCACTGACATTCTGAATGAGTGGCCATATAAAATAGACTCCTGACTATTACACAGGTGCATATTGTCCACTGAGTCTATGAATGAGTGTCCAAATGAAAGAGACTCCTAGTTACTCCACAGGTGTGCATTTTTCGCCAAGGCTCTGAATGAATTTCCATTGAAAATACACTCCAAATAATTTTCCAGGTATGTATTATTCAGTGAGAATCAGAATATATGGCAATATTAATTAGATTCCGTACTATCCCACAAGGCTGTCTTATTCACTGAGGCTCTGAATGTGTTTCTACATGAAATAGACTCCTAACTACTCCACATTATTCAGTGACACTCCAAATGAAAGGCAACATGAAAAAGTCTCCTGACTATTCCACAGGTGTGCATTATTTAGTAAGACTCTGAATGAGGGGATTAAACGGAATCCTGACTATTTCACTGGGTGTGTACATTTAGTGATGCTCTAAATGAGTGGCCATAGGAAAGAGACTTCTGACTATTCCTCAGGTGTGCATTATTCAGTGATTCTCTGAATGAGTGGCCATAAGAAATAGACTCCAGACTATATCACAAGTGTGTAATATTCAGTGAGGCTGTGAAAAAAAAGCCATATGAAACAGATTTCTTATTACTCCACATGTGCGTTATTCACTGATGTCTGAATGAGTAGCCATATGACATAGACTCCTAATTTTTCTCCATGTGTGCATTATTCAAACAGGTTCTATATGAGTGTTCATATCAAACAGACTCCTGACACTCCCCAGGTGTGTATTACTCAGGGATTCCCAGAATGAGAGGTCATATGAAATAGAATCCTATCACCCTGGTGTGTACCATTCAAAGAGGCACTTAATACGTGGCTATCTTAAAACTCGTCCTGATTACTCCATAAAGATTTATTATTCACTGAAACTCTGAATGAAAGGCCATAGAAAATAGACCCCTGACTATTGCTTCATTGTGAATTATTCAATAATGTTCTAAATGAGTGGTAGTATGGAATAAAATCCTGATGATTTCCCAGGTGTGTATCATTCAGTGAGGAACAGAATGAGTCGCTATATGAAAAAGGCTCCAGATTATTACCCTTGTGTGCATTATTCACTGAGGCTCTAAATGAGTGGCTACATAAAGTAGACTCTTAACTCTTCCTTGGATGTGTATTATTGAATGAGACTCTGACTAGGTGGGCATAAAAAAGACACTCCTGTCTATTGCCAAGGTGTGCATTATTTACAGAGACTCTGAATGTGTAGCCATTTGAAGTAGACCCTTGTCTATTTATGAGGTGTGTATTATTCACAAAGGCACTGAATGAGTGGTCATATGAAAGAGATTCCTGACAATTCAGATATCCATATTATTCACTGAAACCCTGAAAAAGTGGCCTTATAAAAAGACCACATTTTACTCCACAGGTGTGCATTATTTCTTGACTCTCCAAACGAATCACCATATATAATAGACTAGTGATTATTTTCCACATGTGGAGTATTCGAAGAGGTCCTGTATGAGTGTCAATATCAAATAGTCTCCTGACTATCACTCATGTGTGTATTATTCACGAAGATGCTTCATTCGGGGCTACCTTAAATAGAGTCCTAACTACTTCTCAGCTGTTTATTATGCACTGAAGCTCTGAATGAGAGTCCATATGAAATAGACTTCTTACTATTGCCCCACAGTGCATTATTCAGTAATGATTTGATTGAGTGGCCATATGGCATGGATTCTGACTATTTTCCAGGTGTGTATCATTCAGTGAGTTTCTGAACGAGTGACCATATAAAACAGCCTCCTGAGTCTAACCTCTTGGCTATTTCTCTGCTGTGTATTTTCCACTGAGGCACTGGGTGAGTGGTCATATCAAATAGACTTCAGACTATTCCCAGGTGTGCATGATTCAGTGAGTCTCTGAATAAGTGGCTATATATAATAGAATCCTGAGTATTCCCCAGATACATATAATTCCTCACTGAGGTTCTGAATGAGTGGCCATGTGAAATACATTACTGACTTTTCCATAGGTCTGTGATGGGTTCTTCTAGGTATACTATTATGTCGTCTGCAAATAGAAAAAAACTGGCTTCCAATTTTTCTTTTTGAATACACATTATTTCTTTTTCTTGCCTGATTGTGCTGGCTAGAACTTCCAGTTCTATATTAAATAGGAGTGGTGAGAGAGGGCATCCTTGTCTAGTGCCATATTTCAAAGGGAATCCTTCCAGTTTTTGCCCATTCAGTATGATATTGGCTGTTGGTTTGTCATAAATAGCTTTTATTACTTTGACATACGTTTCATCAATACCGAGTTTATTGAGGATTTTTAGCGTAAAGAGCTGTTGAATTTTGTCAAATGCCTTCTCTGCATCAATTGAGATATGGTTTTTGTTTTTGGTTCTGTTTATGTGATGAATTACATGTATAGACTTGCCTATGTTGAACCAGCCTTGCATCCCCGAGACGATGCATGATGGATCGTCTTGATCATGATAGATAAGTTTTTTAATTGCTGTTGTAATCGGTTTGCCAGTATTTTATTGAAGATTTTTGCATCTATGTTCATCATGGATATTGGCCTGAAGTTTTCTTTTCTTATTGAGTCTCTGCCGGGTTTTGGTATCAGGATGATGTTGGTCTCATAAAATGATTTGGGAAGGATTCTCTCTTTTGGGATTATTTGAAATAGTTCCGAAAAAAATGGTACCAGATCCTCTTTGTGTGTCTGGTAGAATTTGGCTGTGAACCCATCTGGACCTGGGCTTTTTTTGTGTGGTAGGCTCTTAATTGCCGCCTCGACTTTAGACCTTGTTATTGGTCTATTCATAGTTTCAGCTTCCTCCTGGTTTAGGATTGGGAGGACACAGGTTTCCAGAAATTTATTCATTTCTTCCAGGTTTACTAGTTTATGTGCATAAAGTTGTTTGTAGTATTCTCTGATGATGGTTTGAATTTCTGTGGAATCTTGGTGATTTAGCCTTTATCATTTTTTATTGCAACTATTTCGTTGTTCTCTCTTTTCTCTTTTATCAGTCTGGCTAGTGGTCTGTCTATTTTGTCGATCTTTTTGAAAAACCAGCTCTTGAATTTATTAATTTTTTGAATGGTTTTTCGTGTCTCTATTTCCTTCAGTTCTGCTCTGATCTTAGTTATTTCTTGTCTTCTGCTAGGTTTCGAGTTTTTTTGATCTAGCTCATCTAGCTCTTTCAATTTTGACAATAGGGTGTCAATATTGGATCTCTCCACTCTTCTCATGTGGGCACTTATTGCTATGTATTTTCCTCTACAGACTGCTTTGAATGTGTCCCAGAGATTCTGGTATGTTGTGTCTTCATTCTCATTGGTTTCAAAGAACTTATTTATTTCTGCCTTCATTTCATTTTTTATCCAATCAACATTCAAAACCCAGTTGTTCAGTTTCCATGAACTTTGTGGTTCTGAGTTAGTTTCTCAATTCTGAGGTCTAACTTGATTGCACTATGGTCTGAGAGATTCTTTATTATGATTTCAGTGCTTTTCCATTTGCTGAGAAGTGCTTTACTTCCAATTATGTGGTCAATTTTGGAGGAGGTGTAATGTGGTGCTGAAAAGAATGTATATTCTGTGGATTTGTGGTGGAGAGTTCTGTAAATGTTTATCCGGTTTGCTTTTTCCAGGTCTGAGTTCAAGCTCTGGATATCCTTGTTAATTTTCTGTCTGGTTGATCTGTCTAAAATTGACAGTGGAGTGTTAAAGTTTTCCACTATTATTGTGTAAGAGTCTAAGTCTCTTTGTAAGTCTTTAAGAACTTGCCTTATATATCTGGGTGCTCCTGTACTGGGTCCATATATATATAGAATTTTTAGCTCTTCTTGTTGTATCGATCTTTTTACCATTATGTATTGACCTTCTTTGTGTCTTTTGATCTTCGTTGCTTTAAAGTCTATTTTATCAGAGATGACAATTGCAACTCCTGCTTTTTTCTCTCCTTTTGCTTGGTAAATCTTCCTCCATTCCTTGATTTTGAACTTTTGTGTATTATTGTATGTGAGATGGGTTTACTGGATACAGCACACCTATGGGTTTTGGTTTTTTATCCAATTTCCCAGTCTGCATCTTTTGATTGGTGCATTTAGCCCATTTACATTTAGAGTTCATATTGTTATGTGTGAATTTGATACTGACATTTTGTTGCTAGCTAGCTGTTTTGCCCGTTAGTTGATGCAGATTCTTCATTTTGTAGATGCTCTTTAGCATTTGGTATGTTTTTAGAATGGCCGCTACTGGTTGTTCCTTTCTATGTGTAGTGCCTTTTTCAGGAGCTCTTGTAAAGTAGGCCTGGTGGTGACAAAATCTCTGAGTACTTGCTTGTGGGCAAAAGATTTTATTCTTCCTTCACTTATGAAGCTCAGTTTGGCTGGATATGAAATTCTGGGTTGAAAGTTATTTTTCTTAAGGATGTTGAATATTGGCCCCCACTCTCTTCTGGCTTGTAGGGTCTCTGCTGAGAGATCTGCTGTGGGTCTGATGGGCTTCCCTTTGTGGGTGACCCGACCTTTCTCTCTGGCTGCCTTTATTATTTTTTCCTTCATTTCATTGTTTATCCAATCAACATTCAAAACCCAGTTGTTCAGTTTCCATGAACTGTGTGGTTCTGAGTTAGTTTCTCAATTCTGAGGTCTAACTTGATTGCACTATCGTCTGAGAGATTCTTTGTTATGATTTCAGTTCTTTTCCATTTGCTGAGAAGTGCTTTACTTCCAATTATGTGGTCAATTTTGGAGGAGGTGTAATGTGGTGCTGAAAAGAATGTATATTCTGTGGATTTGTGGTGGAGAGTTCTGTAAATGTTTATCCGGTTTGCTTTTTTCAGGTCTGAGTTCAAATCCTGGATATCCTTGTTAATTTTCTGTCTGGTTGATCTGTCTAATATTGACAGTGGAGTGTTAAAGTCTCCCACTATTATTGTGTAGGAGTCTAAGTCTCTTTGTAAGTCTTTAAGAACTTGCCTTATATATCTGGGTGCTCCTGTACTGGGTCCATATATATATAGAATTTTTAGCTCTTCTTGTTGTATCGATCTTTTTACCATTATGTATTGACCTTCTTTGTGTCTTTTGATCTTCGTTGCTTTAAAGTCTATTTTATCAGAGATGACAATTGCAACTCCTGCTTTTTTCTCTCCTTTTGCTTGGTAAAACTGCCTCCATTCCTTGATTTTGAACCTTTGTGTATTATTGTATGTGAGATGGGTTTACTGGATACAGCACACCTATGGGTTTTGGTTTTTTATCCAATTTCCCAGTCTGTGTCTTTTGATTGGTGCATTTAGCCCATTTACATTTAGGGTTCATATTGTTATGTGTGAATTTGATACCGACATTTTGTTGCTAGCTAGCTGTTTTGCCCATTAGTTGATGCAGATTCTTCATTTTGTAGATGCTCTTTAGCATTTGGTATGTTTTAGAATGGCTACTGGTTGTTCTTTCTATGTGTAGTGCCTTTTTCAGGAGCTCTTGTAAAGTAGGCCTGGTGGTGACAAAATCTCTGAGTACTTGCTTGTGGGCAAAAGATTTTATTCTTCCTTCACTTATGAAGCTCAGTTTGGCTGGATATGAAATTCTGGGTTGAAAGTTATTTTTCTTAAGGATGTTGAATATTGGCCCCCACTCTCTTCTGGCTTGTAGGGTCTCTGCTGAGAGATCTGCTGTGGGTCTGATGGGCTTCCCTTTGTGGGTGACCCGACCTTTCTCTCTGGCTGCCTTTATTATTTTTTCCTTTATTTCAACCCTGGTGAATCTGACGACTATGTGCCTTGGGGTTGCTCTTCTTGCAGAATATCTTTGTGGTATTCTCTGTATTTCCTGGAGTTGAGTATTGGCCTGTTTTGCCAGGTTGGGAACATTTTTCTGAGTAATATCCTGAAGAGTATTTTCCAGCTTGGATTCATTCTCTTCATCACATTCTGGTACACCTATCAAACATAGGTTAGGTCTCTTCACATAGTCCCACATTTCTTGGAGACTTTGTTCTTTCCTTTTTGCGCTTTTTTCTAATCTTGGTTTCTCGTTTTATTTCATTGAGTTGATCATCGACTCCTGATATTCTTTCTTCTGCTTGGTTAATTCGGCTGTTGAAACTTGTGCATCCTTCACGAAGTTCTTGTGTTGTGTTTTTCAGCTCCTTCAATTCATTCATATTTCTCTCTAAGTTGTCCATTCTTGTTATCATTTCTTCAAATCTTTTTTCAAGGTTCTTAGTTTCTTTGCATTGATTTAGAACATTTCTTTTAGCTTACAGAAGTTTCTCATTATCTACCTTCTGAAGTCTGATTCCATCATTTCATCACACTCTTTCTCTGTTCAGCTTTGTTCCCTTGCTGGTGAGAAGTTTTCATCCTTTGTAGGAGGCGTGATGTTTTTGTTCTGGGTGTTTTTCTCTGTTTTGAGCTGGTTTCTTCCCATCTTTTTGAATTTATCCCCCTGTCATCTGAGTAGTTGCTGACTTTTTGATTGGGTTTCTGAGTGGATGCCCAGATTGTTGATAATGAAGTATTTTCATTACTTAGTTTACTTTCTAATAGTCTAGTCCCTCTGCTGTATGACTACTGAGGTCCACTTCAGGCCCTGCTTGTCTGTGTTATACCTGTAGCAGCTGCAGAACAGTGAGGGATGCTACCAGTTTCTCCTTCTGCTATCTTTGAACCAGATTAATGCCCACCTAATATCAGTCTGGTTAGTTTTTTGTTGAGGTGCCTTTTTCGATGTACAGGTCAGGGAGCTGCTTGAGGAGAATGTCTGTACTTTATACAAGCTTAAGTGCTGAGCTGTGATCTCTGTTTTTCATTCAGGGCTGTTAGGCAGGTGCGTTTAGATCTGCTGCAGCAGAACTTATAAAACACATCTTCTTTTTCCTCAATTCTCTGTCTTGGGAGTTAGGGCTTTCTTTTTGAGTATCCATTGCACTGTTTTGCTAGTCTAGGAGGAAGCCTAGTCACTATTTGCCTGCCGAGGCTCTGCCCTGCTATCACAGTGTCTTCCCTGTTGCCATGGGCCATGTCCTGCTGCTGTCGGTTCTTCCCTGCTGCCATGGGCTCCACCCTGCTGACATGGGCTCCACCTTATTGCCATGGGCTCTTCCCTACTGTTCTGGGCTCTGCCCTGTTGCCTGGGCTTTGCCCTATTGTTGTGCACTCCACCCTTTTGTTGTGAGCTCTGCCCTGTTGGAGGAGTCTCTCTGTTATGGCAGGTGTCCTCTTCAATGGCAGGGTGCTTCAGCAATGAGAGTGTAAGTCAGTAAAAGTGGAATGCATCAGTAGTGGTGGACACTTCTCCCCCACTGAGCTGCACCATCCTGGATTCAGCTGAGCCCACAGTGAAACTCTCAACACTGAGCGTTTTGAATTGCCATTTTCTTTGTCCCTGTGGGGGTGGAACATGCTGAGCCTGATCACCTGTCTTCCTGCCTCTGATTTTTTAAGTTGAACCCTTGACTCTCTCACAGATGTTTAAGTCGCCTGCTGATAGGGCACAGAAATCTGTGTGATTTCTCATGCAGTGACCCACTGGACCAGCTCAAATGACACTTCCTGGGAATCTTTTTGTATGGCTCAATGTCCAAGTCCCGTTTAATCAAACAGATATGTTAATCTGCCCTCCCAAATCTCAGATTGAAGGTTTAACAGGGCACCCATACAAGTGCATTTTTTGCGGGGTTCCACTGTGCTGCAGCACTGCAAAAACAGCCGCTCAACCCAAAAAATCTGCGCTGGTGCCCCTGTCTGTCCTACACCTGGGAATTTCCCATTCTGTGGGCAAAAAAGAACCTTATGAAAATGCGCCTAGGTCTCACACTCTGCGCCTTCACTGAGAGCTGCAATCCTGAGTTGTTCCTATTGCACCATCTTGGAAATTCTCGTGGCCATATTAATTATATTTCTTACTATTCCACGGGTATGTATTATTCACTGAGGTTCTTAATGTATGTATACATTAAATAGATTCCTGACTACTCCACATTATTCAGTGACACTCCGAATAAGAGGCCACATAAAAAAGACTCCTGACTATTTCACAGGTGTGCATTATTCAGTGATATTCTGATTGAGAGGATAAAACAGAAATCTGACTATTTCCCCAGGTGTGTACATTTAGTGAGGCTCTCAATGAGTGGCAATAGGAAAGAGACTTCTGACTATTCCGCAGCTGTGCATTATTCAGTGATTCTCTGAATGAGTGGACATAAGAAATAGACTCCTGACTATTCCCAAGGTGTGTATCATTCAGAGAGGTGCTTAATTTGGGACTATCTTAAATAGGGTCCTGACTACTCCACATTATTCAGTGATTCTCTGAATGAGTGGCCATATGAAATAGACTCCTGACTATTCCCAAGGTGTGTATCATTCAGTGAGGCTCTGAATGAGTGGCCATATGAAATAGACTCCTTACTATTGCCCTGTTGTGCATTATTCAGTGATATTCTGATTGAGAGGATAAAACAGAAATCTGACTATTTCCCCAGGTGTGCATTATTCTGTAATGCTGTGATTGAGTGGCCATATGAAATAGACTCCTGACTATTTCACAGGTGTGCATTATTCAGTGATTCTCTGAATGAGTGGCCATATGGAATAGACCACATTTTACTTTACCGGTGTGCATTATTCACTGAAGCTCTGAATGAGAGGCCATATGAAATAGACTCCTGACACTTTCCCAGGTGTGTATTATTCAGTGATTCTCTGAATGAGTGGCCATATGGAATAGACCACATTTTACTTTACCGGTGTGCATTATTCTGTAATGCTGTGATTGAGTGGCCATATGAAATAGACTCCTGACTATTTCACAGGTGTGCATTATTCACTGAGGTTCTGAATGAGTGGCCATATGGAATAGACCACATTTTACTTTACCGGTGTGCATTATTCACTGAGGCTCTGAATGAGTGGCCATATGAAATAGACTCCTGACACTTTCCCAGGTGTGTATTATTCACTGAGGTTCTGAATGAGTGGCCATATGAAATAGACTCCTGACTATTTCACAGGTGTGCATTATTCAGTGATTCTCTGAATGAGTGGCCATATGAAATAGACTCCTGACTATTTCACAGGTGTGCATTATTCACTGAGGCTCTGAATGAGTGGCTATACAAAATAGAATCCTGACTATTCCCCAGGTGTGTATTATTCAGTGATTCTCTGAATGAGTGGCCATATGAAATAGACTCCTGACACTTTCCCAGGTGTGTATTATTCACTGAGGTTCTGAATGAGTGGCCATATGAAATAGACTCCTTACTATTGCCCTGTTGTGCATTATTCACTGAGGCTCTGAATTAGTGGCCATATGAAATAGACTCCTGACTATTTCACAGGTGTGCATTATTCACTGAGGCCCTGAATGAGTGGCCATGTGAAATACACTCCTGACTATTTCACAGGTGTGCATTATTCACTGAGGCCCTGAATGAGTGGCCATATGAAATAGACTCCTTACTATTGCCCTGTTGTGCATTATTCACTGAGGTTCTGAATGAGTGGCCATATGAAATAGACTCCTTACTATTGCCCTGTTGTGCATTATTCACTGAGGCTCTGAATTAGTGGCCATATGAAATAGACTCCTTACTATTGCCCTGTTGTGCATTATTCAGTGAGGCTCTGAATGAGTGGCCATGTGAAATACACTCCTGACTATTTCACAGGTGTGCATTATTCACTGAGGTTCTGAATGAGTGGTAGTATGGAATAGAATCTAATGATTCCCCAAGTGTGCATCACTCAGTGAGGCTCTGAATTAGTGGCCATATGAAATAGACTCCTGACACTTTCCCAGGTGTGTATTATTCACTGAGGCTCTGAATTAGTGGCCATATGAAATAGACTCCTGACTATTTCACAGGTGTGCATTATTCTGTAAGGCTCTGAATGAGTGGCCATATGAAATAGACTCCTGACTATTCCACAGGTGTGCATTATTCAGTGAGGCTCTGAATGAGTGGCCATATAAAATAGACTCCTGACTATTCCACAGGTGTGCATTATTCACTGAGGCTCTGAATGAGTGGCCATAAGAAATAGACTCAGACTATATCACAAGTGTGTAATATTCAGTGAGGCTCTGAATGAGTGGCCATATGAAATAGACTCCTGACTATTCCACAGGTGTGCATTATTCAGTGATTCTCTGAATGAGTGGCCATATGAAATAGACTCCTGACTATTCCACAGGTGTGCATTATTCAGTGATTCTCTGAATGAGTGGCCATATGAAATAGACTCCTGACTATTCCACAGGTGTGCATTATTCACTGAGGCTCTGAATGAGTGGCCATATGAAATAGAATCCTGACTATTCCACAGGTGTGCATTATTCAGTGAGGCTCTGAATGAGTGGCCATATGAAATAGACTCCTGACTATTTCCCAGGTGTGTATCATTCAGTGAGGCACTGAATGAGTGGCCATATAAAATAGACTCCTGACTATTCCACAGGTGTGCATTATTCAAACAGGTTCTATATGAGTGTTCATATCAAACAGACTCCTGACTATTCCACAGGTGTGCATTATTCAGTGAGGCTCTGAATGAGTGGCCATAAGAAATAGACTCAGACTATATCACAAGTGTGTAATATTCAGTGAGGCTCTGAATGAGTGGCCATATGAAATAGACTCCTGACTATTCCACAGGTGTGCATTATTCAGTGAGGCTCTGAATGAGTGGCCATATGAAATAGAATCCTGACTATTCCACAGGTGTGCATTATTCACTGAGGCTCTGAATGAGTGGCCATATGAAATAGACTCCTGACTATTCCACAGGTGTGCATTATTCAGTGATTCTCTGAATGAGTGGCCATATGAAATAGACTCCTGACTATTCCACAGGTGTGCATTATTCACTGAGGTTCTGAATGAGTGGCTATATGAAATAGACTCCTGACTATTTCCCAGGTGTGTATCATTCAGTGAGGCACTGAATGAGTGGCCATATAAAATAGACTCCTGACTATTCCACAGGTGTGCATTATTCACTGAAGCTCTGAATGAGAGGCCATATGAAATAGAATCCTGACTATTTCCCAGGTGTGTATCATTCAGTGAGGCTCTGAATGAGTGGCCATAGAAAGAGACTTCTGACTATTCCGCAGGTGTGCATTATTCAGTGATTCTCTGAATGAGTGGCCATAAGAAATAGACTCAGACTATATCACAAGTGTGTAATATTCAGTGAGGCTGTGAAAAAGTGGCCATATGAAACAGACTTCTTATTACTCCACATGTGCGTTATTCACTGATGTCTGAATGAGTAGCCATATGACATAAACTTTTATTATTCTCCATGTGTGCATTATTCAAACAGGTTCTGTATGAGTGTCCATATCAAATAGTCTCCTGACTATTCCACAGGTGTGCATTATTCAGTGATTCTCTGAATGAGTGGCCATATGAAATAGACTCCTGACTATCACCCAGGTGTGTATCATTCAGTGAGGCACTGAATGAGTGGCTATATGAAATAGACTCCTGACTATTCCACAGGTGTGCATTATTCACTGAAGCTCTGAATGAGAGGCCATATGAAATAGAATCCTGACTATTCCACAGGTGTGAATTATTCAATAATGTTCTAAATGAGTGGTAGTATGGAATAAAATCCTGATGATTTCCCAGGTGTGTATTATTCACTGAGGTTCTGAATGAGTGGCTATATGAAATAGACTCTGACTATTCCAGGTGTGTATTATTCACTGAGGCTCTAAATGAGTGGCTACATAAAGTAGACTCTTAACTCTTCCTTGGATGTGTATTATTGAATGAGACTCTGAATAAGTGGGCATAAAAAGAGACTCCTGTCTATTGCCCAGGTGTGCATTATTTACAGAGACTCTGAATGTAGCCATTTGAAGTAGACCCTTGTCATATTTGAGGTGTGTATTATTCACTGAATGAGTGGTAGTATGGAATAAAATCCTGATGATTTCCCAGGTGTGTATCATTCAGTGAGGCTCTGAATGAGTGGCCATATAAAATAGTCTCCTGACTATTCCACAGGTGTGCATTATTCACTGAGGCTCTAAATGAGTGGCCATATAAAGTAGACTCTTAACTCTTCCCAGGTGTGTATTATTGAATGAGACTCTGAATAAGTGGGCATAAAAAGACTCCTGTCTATTGCCCAGGTGTGCATTATTTACAGAGACTCTGAATGAGTGGCCATATGAAATAGACTCCTGACTATTTCCCAGGTGTGTATTATTCACTGAGGCTCTGAATGAGTGGTCATATGAAAGAGATTCCTGACTATTCAGATATACATATTATTCACTGAAACACTGAAAAGTGGCCTTATAAAAGACCACATTTTACTCCACAGGTGTGCATTATTTTATTCTCCAAACAATCACCATATGAAATAGACTAGTGATTATTCCCCACATGTGCAGTATTCAAGAGGTTCTGTATGAGTGTCCATATCAAATAGTCTCCTGACTATCACTCATGTGTGTATCATTCAGGAGGTGCTTAATTTGGGCTACCTTAAATAGAGTCCTAACTACTTCTCAGCTGTTTATTATGCACTGAAGCTCTGAATGAGAGGCCATATGAAATAGACTCCTGACTATTGCCCATTGTGCATTATTCTGTAATGCTGTGATTGAGTGGCCATATGGCATGGACTCTGACTATTTCCCAGGTGTATTATTCAGTGAGTTTCTGAATGAGTGACCATATAAAATAGACTCCTGACTATATCCTCTTGACTATTTCTCAGCTGTGCATTTTCCACTGAGGCACTGGGTGAATGGTCATATCAAATAGACTCAGACTATTCCAGGTGTGTATTATTCACTGAGGCTGTAAATGAGTGGCCATATGAAACAGACTTCTTATTACTCCACATGTGTGCATTATTCAGTGATTCTCTGAATGAGTGACCATATAAAATAGACTCCTAATTTTCTCCATGTGTGCATTATTCACTGAGGTTCTGAATGAGTGGCCATATAAAATAGACTCCTGACATTCCCAGGTGTGTATTATTCAGTGATTCTCTGAATGAGTGGCCATATGAAATAGACTCCTGACTATTCCCAGGTGTGTATTATTCAGTGAGGCTCTGAATGAGTGGCCATATGAAATAGACTCCTGACTATTCCACAGGTGTGCATTATTCAGTGAAGCTCTGAATGAGAGGCCATATAAAATAGACTCCTGACTATTCCAGGTGTGTATTATTCAATGAGGCTCTGAATGAGTGGCTATATGAAATAGAATCCTGACTATTCCCAGGTGTGTATTATTCAGTGAGGCTCTGAATGAGTGGCCATATGAAATAGACTTCTGACTATTCCACAGGTGTGCATTATTCACTGAGGCTCTGAATGAGTGGCTATATGAAATAGAATCCTGACTATTCCACATTTGTGCATTATTCACTGAGGCTCTAAATGAGTGGCCATATGAAATAGACTCTGACTATTCCCAGGTGTGCATTATTCACTGAGGCTCTGAATGAGTGGCCATATGAAATAGAATCCTGACTATTCCACAGGTGTGTATTATTCACTGAGGCTCTGAATGAGTGGCCATATGAAATAGAATCCTGACTATTCCACAGGTGTGTATTATTCACTGAAGCTCTGAATGAGTGGCCATATGAAATAGACTCTGACTATTCCCAGGTGTGTATTATTCACTGAGGCTCTGAATGAGTGGCCATATGAAATAGACTCCTGACTATTTCCCAGGTGTGCATTATTCAGTGATTCTCTGAATGAGTGGCCATATGAAATAGACTCCTGACTATTTCCCAGGTGTGCATTATTCAGTGAGGCTCTGAATGAGTGGCCATATGAAATAGACTCCTGACTATTCCACAGGTGTGTATCATTCAGTGAGTTTCTGAATGAGTGGCCACATGAAATAGACTCCTGACTATATTATCTATTTCTCAGCTGTGCATTTTCACTGAGGCACTGGGTGAATGGTCATATCAAATAGACTCAGACTATTCCCAGGTGTGCATTATTCAGTGAGTCTCTGAATAAGTGGCTATATGAAATAGAATCCTGACTATTCCCAGGTGTGTATTATTCACTGAGGTTCTGAATGAGTGGCCATATGAAATAGACTCCTGACTATTCCACAGGTGTGTATTATTCAGTGAGGCTCTGAATGAGTGGCTATATGAAATAGACTGCTGAGTACTGTACATTTGTGCATTATTCACTGAGGCTCTGAATGAGTGGCCATATGAAATAGAATCCTGACTATTCCACAGGTGTGTATTATTCACTGAAGCTCTGAATGAGTGGCCATATGAAATAGACTCCTGACACTTTCCCAGGTGTGTATTATTCAGTGAGGCTCTGAATGAGTGGCCATATGAAATAGACTCCTGACACTTTCCCAGGTGTGTATTATTCACTGAGGTTCTGAATGAGTGGCCATATGAAATAGACTCCTGACTATTCCACAGGTGTGTATTATTCACTGAAGCTCTGAATGAGTGGCCATATGAAATAGACTCTGACTATTCCCAGGTGTGTATTATTCACTGAGGTTCTGAATGAGTGGCCATATGAAATAGACTCCTGACTATTCCACAGGTGTGTATTATTCACTGAAGCTCTGAATGAGTGGCCATATGAAATAGACTCCTGACTATTTCCCAGGTGTGCATTATTCACTGAAGCTCTGAATGAGTGGCCATATGAAATAGACTCTGACTATTCCCAGGTGTGCATTATTCAGTGATTCTCTGAATGAGTGGCCATATGAAATAGACTCCTGACTATTCCCAGGTGTGTATTATTGAATGAGACTCTGAATGAGTGGCCATATGAAATAGACTCCTGACTATTCCACAGGTGTGCATTATTTACTGAGGCTCTGAATGAGTGGCCATATGAAATAGACTCTGACTATTCCCAGGTGTGTATTATTCACTGAGGCTCTGAATGAGTGGCCATATGAAATAGACTCCTGACTATTCCCAGGTGTGCATTATTCACTGAAGCTCTGAATGAGTGGCCATATGAAATAGACTCCTGACTATTCCACAGGTGTGCATTATTCAGTGATTCTCTGAATGAGTGGCCATATGAAATAGACTCCTGACTATTCCACAGGTGTGCATTATTCACTGAGGTTCTGAATGAGTGGCCATATAAAATAGACTCCTGACACTTTCCCAGGTGTGTATCATTCAGTGAGGCACTGAATGAGTGGCCATATGAAATAGAATCCTGACTATTCCACAGGTGTGTATTATTCAGTGAATCTCTGAATGAGTGGCCATATGAAATAGACTCTGACTATTCCCAGGTGTGTATCATTCAGTGAGGCTCTGAATGAGTGGCCATATGAAATAGACTCCTGACTATTCCCAGGTGTGCATTATTCAGTGATTCTCTGAATGAGTGGCCATATGAAATAGACTCCTGACTATTCCACAGGTGTGTATTATTCAGTGAGGCTCTGAATGAGTGGCCATATGAAATAGACTCCTGACTATTCCACAGGTGTGCATTATTCAGTGATTCTCTGAATGAGTGGCCATATGAAATAGACTCTGACTATTCCCAGGTGTGTATTATTCAATGAGGCTCTGAATGAGTGGCCATATGAAATAGACTCCTGACTATTCCCAGGTGTGTATTATTCAGTGATTCTCTGAATGAGTGGCCATATGAAATAGACTCCTGACTATTCCCAGGTGTGTATTATTCACTGAGGCTCTGAATGAGTGGCCATATGAAATAGACTCCTGACTATTCCACAGGTGTGCATTATTCACTGAAGCTCTGAATGAGAGGCCATATGAAATAGACTCCTGACTATTCCCAGGTGTGTATTATTCAATGAGGCTCTGAATGAGTGGCCATATGAAATAGACTCTGACTATTCCCAGGTGTGTATTACTCAGTGAGGCTCTGAATGAGTGGCCATATGAAATAGACTCCAGACTATTCCCCAGGTGTGCATTATTCACTGAGGCTCTGAATGAGTGGCCATATAAAATAGACTCCTGACTATTCCCCAGGTGTGTATTATTGAATGAGACTCTGAATGAGTGACCATATAAAATAGACTCCTGACTATTCCACAGGTGTGCATTATTCACTGAGGCTCTGAATGAGTGGCCATATGAAATAGACTCTTGAATATTTCCCAGGGGTGAATTATTCACTGAGGCCCTGAATGAGTGGCCATATGTAAGAGATTTCTGACAATTCAGATCTATATCTATATCTATATCTATATCTATATCTATATCTATATCTATATCTATATCTATATCTATATCTATATCTATATCTATATCTATATCTATATCTATATCTATATAATTCACTAAAACACTGAAAGAGTGGCCATATGGAATAGACCACATTTTACTTTACCGGTGTGCATTATTCTGTGATTCTCCAAACGAATCGCCATATGAAATAGACTCTGACTATTCCCCAGGTGTGCATTATTCACTGAGGCTCTGAATGAGTGGCCATATAAAATAGACTCTGACTATTCCCCAGGTGTGTATCATTCAGAGAGGTGCTTAATTTGGGACTATCTTAAATAGGGTCCTCACTATTCCACAGCTGTTTCTTATGCACTGAAGCCCTGAATGAGAGGCCATATGAAATAGACTCCTTACTATTGCCCTGTTGTGCATTATTCTGTAATGCTGTGATTGAGTGGCCATATGGCATGGACTCTGACTATTCCCAAGGTGTGTATCATTCAGTGAGTTTCTGAACAAGTGACAATATAAACTAGACTCCTGACTATATTATCTAGATGATTTCTCAGCTGTGCATTTTTCACTGAGGCACTGGGTGAATGGTCATATCAAATAGACTCCAGACTATTCCCCAGGTGTGCATTATTCAGTGAGTCTCTGAATAAGTGGCTATATGCAATAGAACCCTGAGTATTCCCCAGGTATATATGATACTTCACCGAGGTTCTGAATGAGTGGCCATGTGAAATACACTCCTGACTTTTCCATAGGTCTGTATTATTCAGTGAGGCTCTGAATGAGTGGCCATATAAAATAGACTCTGACTATTCCCCAGGTGTGCATTTTAGGTTTGGCTCTAAATGAGTGGCTATACAAAATAGAATCCTGACTTTCCCAAGGTGTATGTTACTCAGTGAGGCTCTGAATATGTGGCTATATGAAATAGAATTCTGACTACAATACAGGTGTTCCTTATTCAGTGAAGCTCTGAAGGAGAGGCCATATGTAATAGCGTCCTGAGTATTCCCCAGGTATGCATTATTCACTGAGGCTCTGAAACTTTGGCCATATAAAATAGTCTCCTGACTAGTCCACAAGTGTGTATTATTCACTGAGGCTATGAGTCAGTGGCCATATGAAATAGACTCTGACTATTCCCAGGTGTGTATTCTTGACTCAGACTCTGAATATGTGGGCATATGGAATAGACTACTGACTATTCCAAAGTTGTGCATTACTCACTCAGGCTTTGATTTTGTGGCCATATAAAATAGACTAGTGTCTATTCCACACGTGTGCATTATTCACTGAGGCTGTAAATGAGTGGCCATATAAAATAGACTCTGACTATTCCCAGGTGTGTATTACTCAGTGAGGCTCTCCTTGTGTGATCATATGAAACAGGATGCTGTCTATCCCAAATATTTGTATTATTCAGTGAATCTCTGAATGAGTGGCTATATGAAATAGACTGCTGAGTACTGTACATTTGTGCATTATTCACTGAGGCTATGAGTCAGTGGCCATATGAAATGGAATCCTGACTATTCCACAGGTGTGTATTATTCACTGAGGCTCTGAATGAGTGGCTGTGTGAAATACACTCCTGGCTACTCAACAGGTGTGCATTATTCACTGAGGCTCTGAATAATTGTTCATATGACATAGCCTCATGATTACTGACCAGATGTGCATTACTCAATGAGGCTCTTAAACAGTGGTCATATGAAACAGAATCCTGACTATTTCCTAGGTGTGCATTATTCAGTAATGCGGTGATTGAGGAGCCATATGTCATATACTCTAACTAGTCCACAGGTGTGTATCATTCACTGAGTTTCTGAATAAGTGGCTACATGAAATAGACTCTGACTATTCCCAGGTGTGTATTATTCACTGAGGCTCTGAATGAGTGGCTATATGAAATAGACTCCTGACTATTCCACAGGTGTGCATTATTCACTGAGGCACTGAATGAACCATCATATCAAATAGACTCCTGACTACTACACAGGTGTGCATTATTTCATGAGTCTCTGAATGGGTGGCCATATGAAATAGACTCCTCAGTATTCCCCAGGTATCTATAATTCAATGAGGCTCTGAATGAGTGGCCATGTGAAATACAGTCCTGACATTTCCATAGATGTGTATTATTCAATGAGGTTCTGAATAAGTGGCCATATGAAATAGACTCCTGACTATTCACAGGTGTGCATTATTCAGTGAGGCTCTGAATGAGTGGCTATATGAAATAGACTCTGACTATTCCACAGGTGTGCATTATTCAGTGAAGCTCTGAATGAGAGGCCATATGAAATAGAATCCTGACTATTCCCAGGTGTGCATTATTCACTGAGGCTCTGAATGAGTGGCCATATGAAATAGACTCCTGACTATTCCACAGGTGTGTATTATTCAATGAGGCTCTGAATGAGTGGCTATATGAAATAGAATCCTGACTATTCCACAGGTGTGTATTATTGAATGAGACTCTGAATGAGTGGCCATATGAAATAGACTCCTGACTATTCCAAAGTTGTGCATTACTCACTCAGGCTTTGATTTTGTGGCCATACAAAATAGACCAGTGTCTGTTCCACAGGTGTGCATTATTCACTGAGGCTCTAAATGAGTGGCTATATGAAATAGAATCCTGACTATTCCCCAGGTGTGTATTATTGAATGAGACTCTGAATAAGTGGGCATAAAAAGAGACTCCTGTCTATTGCCCAGGTGTGCATTATTTACAGAGACTCTGAATGAGTGGCCATATGAAATAGACTCCTGACTATTCCCCAGGTGTGTATTATTCACTGAGGCCCTGAACGAGTGGCCATATGAAAGAGATTCCTGACTATTCAGATATACATATTATTCACTGAAACACTGAAAGAGTGGCCATATGGAATAGACCACATTTTACTCCACAGGTGTGCATTATTCAGTGATTCTCTGAATGAGTGGCCATATGAAATAGACTCCTGACTATTCCACAGGTGTGCATTATTCAAACAGGTTCTGTATGAGTGTCCATATGAAATAGACTCTGACTATTCCCAGGTGTGTATCATTCAGGAGGTGCTTAATTTGGGACTATCTTAAATAGGGTCCTGACTACTCCACAGGTGTGTATTATTCACTGAAGCTCTGAATGAGAGGCCATATAAAATAGACTCCTGACTATTCCCCAGGTGTGTATTATTCAATGAGGCTCTGAATGAGTGGTAGTATGGAATAGAATCCTGACTATTCCCAGGTGTGTATCATTCAGTGAGGCTCTGAATTAGTGGCCATATGAAAAAGGCTCCAGACTATTACTGTGGTGTGCATTATTCACTGAGGCTCTAAATGAGTGGCTATAAAGTAGACTCTTAACTCTTCCCAGGTGTGTATTATTGAATGAGACTCTGAATAAGTGGGCATAAAAAGAGACTCCTGTCTATTGCCCAGGTGTGCATTATTTACAGAGACTCTGAATGAGTGGCCATATGAAATAGACTCCTGACTATTCCCCAGGTGTGTATTATTCAGTGAGTTTCTGAATGAGTGGCCATATAAAATAGACTCCTGACTATTTCTCAGCTGTGCATTTTCACTGAGGCACTGAATGAACCATCATATCAAATAGACTCTGACTATTCCACAGGTGTGCATTATTCACTGAGGCTCTAAATGAGTGGCTATATGAAATAGAATCCTGACTATTCCAGGTGTGCATTATTCAGTGAAGCTCTGAATGAGAGGCCATATGAAATAGACTCTGACTATTCCCAGGTGTGTATTATTCAGTGAGGCTCTGAATGAGTGGCCATATGAAATAGAATCCTGACTATTCCACAGGTGTGTATTATTCAGTGAATCTCTGAATGAGTGGCTATATGAAATAGACTTCTGACTATTCCACAGGTGTGCATTATTCACTGAGGTTCTGAATGAGTGGCCATATGAAATAGACTCTGACTATTCCACAGGTGTGCATTATTCAGTGAGTCTCTGAATGAGTGGCTATATGAAATAGACTCCTGACTATTCCACAGGTGTGTATTATTCAGTGAATCTCTGAATGAGTGGCCATATGAAATAGACTCCTGACTATTCCCAGGTGTGCATTATTCAAACAGGTTCTGTATGAGTGTCCATATCAAATAGTCTCCTGACTATCACCCAGGTGTGTATCATTCAGGAGGTGCTTAATTTGGGGCTACCTTAAATAGGGTCCTGACTACTCCACAGGTGTGTATTATTCACTGAAGCTCTGAATGAGAGGCCATATGAAATAGACTCCTGACTATTGCCCATTGTGCATTATTCTGTAATGCTGTGATTGAGTGGCCATATGGCATGGACTCTGACTATTCCCAGGTGTGTATTATTCAATGAGGTTCTGAATGAGTGGCCATATAAAATAGACTCCTGACTATATTATCTAGATGATTTCTCAGCTGTGCATTTTTCACTGAGGCACTGGGTGAATGGTCATATCAAATAGACTCCAGACTATTCCCCAGGTGTGCATTATTCAGTGAGTCTCTGAATAAGTGGCTATATGCAATAGAACCCTGAGTATTCCCCAGGTATATATGATACTTCACCGAGGTTCTGAATGAGTGGCCATGTGAAATACACTCCTGACTTTTCCATAGGTCTGTATTATTGTGTGAGGCTCGGAATGAATGGCCATGGTTAAAAGACTTCTGAATACTTCTCAGGTGTGCCTTTTTAGGTTTGGCTCTAAATGAGTGGCTATATGAAATAGACTCTGACTATTCCCAGGTGTGCATTATTCAGTGAGTCTCTGAATAAGTGGCTATATGAAATAGAATTCTGACTACAATACAGGTGTTCCTTATTCAGTGAAGCTCTGAAAAAGAGGCCATATGTAACATCGTCCTGAGTATTCCCCAGGTATATATGATTCTTCACTGAGGTTCTGAATGAGTGGCCATGAAATAGACTCCTGACTATTCCACAGGTGTGTATTATTGACTCAGACTCTGAATATGTGGGCATATGGAATAGACTACTGACTATTCCAAAGTTGTGCATTACTCACTCAGGCTTTGATTTTGTGGCCATATAAAATAGACTCCTGACTATTCCCAGGTGTGCATTATTCAGTGAGGCTCTGAATATGTGGCTATATGAAATAGAATTCTGACTACAATACAGGTGTTCCATATTCAGTGAAGCTCTGAAAAAGAGGCCATATGTAACATCGTCCTGAGTATTCTCCAGGTATGCATTATTCACTGAGGCTCTAAAACTTTGGCCATATAAAATAGTCTCCTGACTAGTCCACAAGTGTGTATTATTTAATGAGGCTCTGAATGAGTGGCCATATGAAATAGACTTCTGACTATTCCAGGTGTGTATTATTGACTCAGACTCTGAATATGTGGGCATATGGAATAGACTACTGACTATTCCAAAGTTGTGCATTACTCACTCAGGCTTTGATTTTGTGGCCATATAAAATAGTCTCCTGACTAGTCCACAAGTGTGTATTATTTAATGAGGCTTTGAGTTCATAACCATAAGAAATAGACATCTGACTATTCCCCAGCTGTGGATTATTGACTTAGATTCTGAATATGTGGGCATACGGAATAGACTACTGACTATTCCAAAGTTGTGCATTACTCACTCAGGCTTTGATTTTGTGGCCATCCAAAATAGGCTAATGTCTATCTAACACGTGTGCATTATTCACTGAGGCTGTAAATGAGTGGCTATATAAAGTAGACTCTTAACTCTTCCCCAGGTTTGTATTACTCAGTGAGGCTCTCCTTGTGTGATCATATAAAACAGGATGCTATCTATCCCAAATATTTGTATTATTTAGTAAATCTCTGAATGAGTGGCTATATAAAATCCAATGCTGAGTACTGTACATTTGTGCATTACTCACTGAGGCTATTAGTCAGTGGCCATATAAAATGGAATCCTGACTATTCCACAGGTGTGTATTATTCACTGAGGCTCTGAATGAGTGGCTGTGTGAAATACACTCCTGGCTACTCAACAGGTGTGCATTATTCACTGAGGCTCTGAATGAGTGGCCATATGAAATAGACTCCTGACTATTCCCAGGTGTGTATTATTCAATGAGGCTCTTAAACAGTGGTCATATGAAATAGAATCCTGACTATTCCCAGGTGTGCATTATTCAGTGATTCTCTGAATGAGTGGCTATATAAAGTAGACTCTAACTAGTCCACAGGTGTGTATCATTCACTGAGTTTCTGAATAAGTGGCTACATGAAATAGACTCCTATTCCCTAGGTGTGTGTTACTTACTAAGGTATGGACAAGTGGCTACATAAAATAGCCTGTTGACTATTTCTCACGTGTGCATTTTTCACTGAGGCACAAAATGAACCATCATATCAAATAGACTCTTGACTACTACACAGGTGTGCATTATTTCATGAGTCTCTGAATGGGTGGCCATATGAAATAGACTCTGACTATTCCCAGGTGTGTATTATTCAATGAGGCTCTGAATGAGTGGCCATGTGAAATACAGTCCTGACATTTCCATAGATGTGTATTATTCAATGAGGTTCTGAATGAGTGGCCATAGGAAAGAGACTCCTGAATAATCACAGGAGTGCATTTTTAGTTTGAGCTCTAAAAGAGTGTCTATATGAAATAGAATCTCAACTTTTTTATAGGTGTTCATTGTTCAGTGAAGTTCTAAATGAGAGACCATATGTAGTAGTGTCCTGAGTATGCCCCGGTATGCATTAGTCACTGAGGCTCTAAATGTTTGGCCACATGATTTTCCCTTCTGACTATTCCACAGGGGTGTATTATTTAATGAGGCTTTGAGTTAGTAATTAGATGAAATAGACTCTGACTATTCCCAGGTGTGTATTATTGACTCAGACTCTGAATATGTGGGCATATGGAATAGACTACTCAATATTCCAAAGTTGTGCATTATTTACTCAGGCTTTGATTTTGTGGCCATAAAAAATACACCAGTGTCTGTTCCACAGGTGTGCATTATTCACTGAGGCTCTAAATGAGTGGCGGTATAAAGTAGAATCTTAACTTTTCCCAGGTGTGTATTATTGAATGAGACTCTGAATAAGTGGGCATAAAAAGAGACTCCTGTCTATTGCCCAGGTGTGCGTTATTTACAGACATTCTGAATGTGTAGCCATTTGAAGTAGACTATTGACTGTTTTCCAGGGGTGTATTATTCACTGAGGCAATAAACGAGTGGCCATATAAAAAAGCTTCCTGACTATTCAGATACACATATTATTCACTGAAACACTGAAAGAGTGGCCTTATTAAATAGACCCCATTTTACTCCACAGGTGTGCATTACTCCTTTATTCTCCAAACGAATCACCATATAAAATAGACTAGTGATTATTCCCCACATGTGCAGTATTCAAGAGGTTTTGTATGAGTGTCCATATTAAATAGTTTCCTATCACTCATGTATGTATCATTCAGGGAGGTGCTTAAATTGGGGCTACCTTAAATAGGGTCCTGACTACTCCACAGCGGTTTGTTATTCACTGAAGCTTTAAATGAGAGATCATATAAAATAGACTCTTGACTATTGCCCCATTGTGCAATTTTCTTTAATGCTGTGATTGAGTGGCCATATGGCATGGACTCTGACTATTCCCCAGGGGTGTATTATTCAGTGAGTTTCTGAATGAGGAACCATATAAAATAGACTCCTGACTATATTCTTTTGACTATTCCTCAGCTGTGCATTTTCCACTGAGGCACTGGGTGAACGGTCATATCAAATAGACTCCAGACTATTCCCCAGGTGTGCATTATTCAGTGAGTTTCTGAATAAGTGGCTATATGAAATAGAATCCTGAGTATTTTCCAGGTATATATGATTCTTCACTGAGGTTGTGAATGAGTGGACATGTCTCCTGACATTTCCATAGGTCTGTATTATTCAGTGAGGCTCTGAATGAGTGGCCATAGAAAAGAGACTCCTGAATACTACTCAGGCATGCATTTTTAGGTTCAGCTCTAAATGAGTGGCTATACAAAACAGAATCCTTACTTTCCCCAAGGTGTATGTTATTCAGTGAGGCTCTGAATATGTGGCTATAGGAAACAGAATTCTGACTACAATACAGGTGTTCTTTATTCAGTGAAGCTCTGAAAAAGATGCCATATGTAATAGCGTCCTGAGTATTCCCCAGGTATGCATTATTCACTGAGGCAATAAACGAGTGGCCATATGAAAGAGATTCCTGACTATTCCACAGGGGTGTATTATTTAATGAGGCTTTGAGTTAGTAATTAGATGAAATGGATTCCTTACTATTCATAAGGTGTGTCTCATTGACTGAGACACTGATTAAGTGGTCATATGGAATCGACTACTCAATATTCCAAAGTTGTGCATTATTTACTCAGGCTTTGATTTTGTGGCCATAAAAAATACACCAGTGTCTGTTCCACAGGTGTGCATTATTCACTGAGGCTCTAAATGAGTGGCGGTATAAAGTAGAATCTTAACTTTTCCCCAGGTGTGTATTATTGAATGAGACTCTGAATAAGTGGGCATAAAAAAGTAACTCCTGTCTATTGCCCAGGTGTGCGTTATTTACAGACATTCTGAATGTGTAGCCATTTGAAGTAGACTATTGACTGTTTTCCAGGGGTGTATTATTCACTGAGGCAATAAACGAGTGGCCATATAAAAAAGCTTCCTGACTATTCAGATACACATATTATTCACTGAAACACTGAAAGAGTGGCCTTATTAAATAGACCCCATTTTACTCCACAGGTGTGCATTACTCCTTTATTCTCCAAACGAATCACCATATAAAATAGACTAGTGATTATTCCCCACATGTGCAGTATTCGAAGAGGTTTTGTATGAGTGTCCATATTAAATAGTTTCCTATCACTCATGTATGTATCATTCAGGGAGGTGCTTAAATTGGGGCTACCTTAAATAGGGTCCTGACTACTCCACAGGTGTGCATTATTCACTGAAGCTCTGAATGAGTGGCCATATAAAATAGACTCTTGACTATTGCCCCATTGTGCAATTTTCTTTAATGCTGTGATTGAGTGGCCATATGGCATGGACTCTGACTATTCCCCAGGGGTGTATTATTCAGTGAGTTTCTGAATGAGTGACCATATAAAATAGACTCCTGACTATATTCTTGACTATTTCTCAGCTGTGCATTTTCACTGAGGCACTGGGTGAATGGTCATATCAAATAGACTCCAGACTATTCCCCAGGTGTGCATTATTCAGTGAGTTTCTGAATAAGTGGCTATATGAAATAGAATCCTGAGTATTTTCCAGGTATATATGATTCTTCACTGAGGTTGTGAATGAGTGGACATGTCTCCTGACATTTCCATAGGTCTGTATTATTCAGTGAGGCTCTGAATGAGTGGCCATAGAAAAGAGACTCCTGAATACTACTCAGGCATGCATTTTTAGGTTCAGCTCTAAATGAGAGGCTATACAAAACAGAATCCTTACTTTCCCCAAGGTGTATGTTATTCAGTGAGGCTCTGAATATGTGGCTATAGGAAACAGAATTCTGACTACAATACAGGTGTTCTTTATTCAGTGAAGCTCTGAAAAAGATGCCATATGTAATAGCGTCCTGAGTATTCCCCAGGTTTGCATTATTCTCTGAGGCTCTGAAACTTTTGCCATATAAAAGTCTCCTGACTAGTTCACAGTTGTGTATTATTCAATGAGGCTTTGAGTTAGTAACCATATGGAATAGACTTCTGACTATTTTTTAGGTGTGTATTATTGACTCAGACTCTGAATATGTGGGCATATGAAGTAGACAACTGAGTATTTCTAAGTTGTGCATTACACACTCAGGGTTTGATTTGTGGCCATATAAAATAGACTAGTGTCTATTCAACACGTGTGCATTATTCACTAATGCTGTAAATGAGTGGCTATATAAACTAGACTTCTAACTCTTTCCCAGTTGTGTATTACTCAGTGAGGTTCTCCTTGTGTGATCATATGAAACAGGATGCTGTCTATCCCAAATATTTGTATTATTTAGTGAATCTCTGAATTAGTGCCTATATGAGATAGACTGCTGAGTACTGTAAATTTGTGCATTATTCGCTGAGGTTATGAGTCAGTGGCCATATGAAATGGAATTCTGACAATTCCACAGGTGTGTATTATTTACTGAGGCTCTAAATGAGTGGCTGTGTGAAATACACTCCTGGCTAATCCACAGGTGTGTATTATTCACTGAGGCTCTGAATGACTGTTCATATGACATAGCCTCCTGATTACTGACCAGATGTGCATTACTCAATGAGGCTCTTAAACAATGTTCATATGAAATAGAATCCTGACTATTTCCCAGGTGTACATCATTCAGTAATGCTCTGATTGAAGGGCCATATACCATAGACTCTAACTAGTCCACAGGTGTGTATCATTCACTGAGATGCTGAATATGTGGCCATATGAAATAGATTATTGACTATTCCCCACGTGTGTATTACTTACTAAGGTTATGGATGAGTGGCTACATAAAAGAGACTCTTGACTGTTCCTCACATGTGCATTTTCCACTGAGACACTGAATGAACCATCATATTAAATAGACTTCAGACTATTTCACAGGTGTGCATTATTCCATGAGTCTCTGAATGAGTGGCCATATGAAATAGACTTTTGAGTATTCCCCAGGTATGTATGATTCAATGAGGCTCTGAATGAGTGGACATGAAAAATACACTCCTGACATTTCCATAGATGTGTATTATTCAATGAGGCTCTGAATGAGTGGCCATAGGAAAGAGACTCCTGAATACTCACCAGAGTGCACTTTTAGGTTGGGCTCTGAAAGAGTGTCTTTATGAAATAGAATCCTGACTTTCCCCCAGGTGTTTATTATTCAGTGAATCTCTGAGTGAGAGAACATATGTAATAGTGTCCTGAGTATGCCATGGTATGTATTAGTCACTGAGAATCTGAATGTCTAGCTGTATGAAATAGCCTCCTGACTATTCCACAGATGTGTATTATTTAATGAGGCTTTCAGCTAGCGATTAGATGAAATAGATTCCTACCTATTCCTAAGGTGTGTATTATTGATTAAGTCAGAATATGGAATAGACTCCGCACTACTACAACGTTGTGCATTACTCACTCAGGTTTTGATTTTGTGGCCAGACAAAATAGACCAGTGTCGTTTCCACAGGTGTGCATTATTCACTGAGGCTCTATATGATTGGCTATATGAAATAGACCCTGAACTCTTATACAGTTGTGTATTATTAAATGAAACTGAATAAGTGGGCAGAAGAAAGAGACTCCTGACTATTCCCCAGGTGTGCATTATATACAGAGAATCTCAATGTGTGGCCATTTGAAGTAGACTTTTGACCGTTTCTCAAAGATGTATTATTCACTGAGGCCCTGAACGAGTGGCCATATGAAAGAGATTCCTTGCTATTTCAAATAAATATATTCACTGAAACATTGAAGGGGTGGTCATATGAAATAGAATTGATTTTACTCCACAGGTGTGCGTTATTCATTGATTCTCTAAAGGAATCATCCTATGAAATAGACTAGTGGTTATTCTTCACGTGCATTTTTTAAAGAGGTTCTGTATGAGCGTACATATTAAATAGACTCCTCACTGTCACCCAGGTGTGTATCATTCAGGGAGGTGCTTATTTTGTGGCTATCTTAAATAGGGTCTTAACTATTCTGCAGGTGTTCATTATTCACTGAAGCTCTGAATAAAAGGCCATATGAAATAGACTCCTGACTACTGCCCCATTTTGCATTATTCATTGAGGCTCTGAATGAGTGGTCCTATGAAATAGAATCTTGACTGTTTTTTGGTGTGTATCATTCAGTGAGATACTGAATCAGTGGTCATATGAAACATGATCCTTACTATTACCATGGATTGCATTATTCACTGAGGCTCTGAGTGGCCATATGAAGTAGACTCCTAATATTCACTAAGTATTTCTCATGTGTGCATTATTCACTGATTCTCTGAGTGGCCATATGAAATAGACTCCTCACTATTCCCCAGTAGTGTATTATTTCTCGGGGTTTCTAATGAGTCTCCATATGAAATAGACTTCTGATTATTCCACAGGTGTGTAATATTCAGGAAATCTCAAAATTGGGGGGCGACATGAATTAGTATCCTCTGTACTCCACAGACATGCATTATTCACTGAGGCTTATAATGAGTGTTTGTATTAAACAGAATCATGACTATTCCCAAGCTGTGTATTATTCAGTGAGTCTCTGAATGATTCCCCATATGAGAAAGGCTCCTGAGTACTCAAGAGCTGTGAGTTATTCACTGAGCCTCTGAATGACTGGCCATGTGAAATACACCCCTGACTTATTTCCAATTGTGTACTATTCAGTGAGGCTTGAAATGAGTGGCCATAAAAAACAGACCCTTCAGTATGCTACAGACGTGCATTATTCACTGAGGGGCTGAAAGAGAGAGCATAAGCAATAAACTCCTGATTATTTTTCTATTGTGCATTATTTATTGAGGCCCCTAATATGTGGCCATTTAGAAGAGATTCCTCACTATTCCCAGGTGTGTGTTCTTCACAGAGTCTCTGAATGAATTGCTATTCCAAATAGACTCTTGAGAATTCTGAGCTGTGCACTATTTCATGAGGCTCTGAATGAGTGGCCACATGAAATAGACTCCTCACTGTTTTCTAGGTGTGTATTATTTTCTGAGGCTCTAAAACAGTGACCAAATGAAATAGATTCCTGACTATTCCACAGGTGTGCATAATTCAGTGAGGCACTCATTGAGTGTCCATATGAAACTGTCCTGACTATTACCCAAGTGTTTATCACTCAGTGAGGTGCTGAGAGAGTAGCTATATAAAATAGACTCTTGACTATTCTCCAAGTGTGTATTATTTACTGAGGCTCTGAATGAGTGGCCATATGAAATAGAATCCTGACTTTCCACATGTAAATATTATCCACTGAGGCTATGAATAAGTGTCCAAATGAAATAGATTCCAGGCTACTCCACAGGTGTGCATTATTCACCAAGGTTTGGAATGAATGTCCATTGAAAATAGACTCAAATTACTCTCCAGGTGTGTATTATTCAGTGAGGCTCAAAATATGTCGCCATATTAATTAGATTTCTTACTATTTCATGAGTGTGTATTATTCACTGAGGCTCTGAATGTGTGTCCACATGAAATAGACTCCTGACTACCCCACATTATTCAGTGACACTCTGAATGAGATGTCACATAAAAAAGACTCCTGACTATTTCAAAGGTGTGCATTATTCAGTAATACTCTGAATGAGGAGATAAAACAGAATCCTGACTATTTCCCCAGGTGTGTACATTTAGTGAGGCTCTCAATGAGTTTCCCTACGAAAGAGACTTCTGAGTATTTAGCAGGTGTGCATTACTCAGTGATTCTCTGAGTGAGTGGCAATAAGAAACAGACTCCAGACTATATTACAAGTGTGTAATATTGAGTGAGGCTGTGAAAGAGGAGCCATATGAAACAGACTTCTTATTACTCCACATGTGTGTGTTATTCACTGATTTTCTGAATGAGTAGCCATATGACATAGACTCTTAATTGTTCTCTATGTGGGCATTATTCAAATAGGTTCTGTATGAGTGTCCATACCAAATAGACTCCTGACACTCCCCCAGGTGTTTTTTATTCAGTGATTTCCAAAATGAGAGGTCATATGAAATAGACTGCTGATTATCACCCAGGTGTGTATTATTCAGGGAGGCACTTAATTCGTGGCTATCTTAAACAGCATCCTGATTACTCCATAAAAGTTCATTATTCACTGAAGCTCTGAATGAAAGGCCATATAAAAGTAACACCTAACTATTGCCCCATTGTGAATTATTCAATAAGGCTCTGAATGAATGGTATTATGGAATAGAATCCTGATAATTCCCCAGTTGTGTATCATTCAGTGAGGCTCCAATTTACCCTGGTGTGCAATATTCACTAAGGCTCTTAATAAGTGGCTATATGAAGTATACTCTTAACTCTTCCCAAGGTGTGTATTACTGAATAAAAATATGAATAAGTGGGCATAACAAAAGACTCCTGTTTATTGCCCAGGTGTGCATTATTTACAGAGACTCTGAATGTGTAGACATTTGAAGTAGACTCTTGACTATTGTCCAGGGGTGTTTTATTCACCGAGGCCTGAACAAGTGGCCATATAAAAGATATTCTTGACTATTCAGATATACATATTACTCACTGAAAGACTGGCTATATGAAACAGACCCCATTTTACTCCACATGTGTGCGTTATTCCTTGATTCTCCAAACAAATCACCATGTGAAATAAACTAGTGATTATTCCCCACATGTGCAGTATTCGAAGAGGTTCTTTATGAGTGTTCATATCAAAGAGTCTTCTATCATTCATGTGTGTATTATTCAGGAGGTGCTTAATTTGGGGCTACCTTAAATAAGGTCCTGACTACTCCACAGCTGTTTATTATGCACTGAAGCTCTGAATGAGAGGCCATATAAAATAGACTCCTGACTATAGCCCCATTGTGCATTATTCGGTAATGCTGTGATAGAGTGGTTATATGGCATGGACTCTGACTATTCCCCAGGTGTGTATCATTCAGTGAGTTTCTGAATGAGTGACCATATATAATAGACTCCTGACTATATCCTCTTGATGATTTCTCTGCTGTGCATTGTCCACTTAGGCATAGGGAGAACAGTCATATTAAATAGACTACAGACTATTCTCCAGGTGTGCATTATTCAGTGAGTCTCTGAATAAGTGGCTATATATAATAGAATCCTGAGTACTCACCAGGTATACATTATTTGTCACTGAGGCTCTGAATGTGTTTCTACGTAAAATAGACTCCTGACTACTCCACATTATTCAGTGACACTCTGAATAAGAGGCCACATGAAAAAGTCTTCTGACTATTCCACAGGTGTGCATTATTTAGTGAGACTCTGAATGAGGGAATAAAATGGAATCCTGACTATTTCACCAAGTGTGTACATTTAGTGAGGCTCTCAATGAGTGGCGATAAAAAGAGACTTCTGCCTATTCAGTAGGTGTGCATTATTCAGTGGCTCTCTGAATGAGTGGCCATAAAAATAGACTCCAGACTATATCACAAGTGTGTATTAGTCAGTGAGGCTGTTAAAGAGTGGCCATATGAAACAGATTTCTTATTAGTCCACATGTCCGTTATTCACTGATGTCTGAATGAGTAGCCATATGACATAGACTCCTAATTAGTCTCCATGTGTGCATTATTCAAACAGGTTCTTTATGAGTGTCCATATCAAACAGACTCCTGACACACCCCAGGTGTGTATTACTCACTAATTCCCAGAATGAGAGGTCATATGAAATAGACTCCTGACTATCACCCTGGTGTGTATCATTCAGGGAGGCACTTAATTCGTGGCTATTATAAAAAGCATCCTGATTACTCCATAGAAGTTTGTTATTCACTGAAGTTCTGAATGAGAGGCCATATAAAATAGACACCTGACAATTGCTCCATTGTGAATTATTCAATACGCTTCTAAATGAGTGGTAGTATGGAATAGGATCCTGATGATTCCCCAGTTGTGTATCATTCAGTGAGGCCAAGAATGAGTGGCCATAGGAAAAAGGCTCCAGACTATTACCCTGGTGTGCATTATTCAGTGAGGCTCTAAATGAGTGGCTACATGAAGTAGACTTTTTAAATTTTTATTGCATTATAGGTTTTGGGGTACATGCGAAGAACGTGCAAGATAGTTGCATAGGTACACACATGGCGGTGTGTTTTGCTGCCTTCCTCCCCTTCACCCACACTTGGTATTCATCCCCAGGCTATCCCCCCCACAGCCCCCCCTGCTTTCCCTCCCCCATTTCCCCCAACAGTCCCCAGTGTATAGTAGACCGCCTCTCTGTGTAACTCTTTTCCAGGTGTGTATTATTGAATGAGACTCTGACTAAATGGGCATAAAAAGAGAGAGTACTGTCTACTGTTCAGGTGTGCATTATTTACAGAGACTTTGAATGTGTAGCCATTTGAAGCAGACCCTTGACTATTTTTGAGGGGTCTATTATTTAGAGAGGCCCTGAACAAGTGGCCATATGAAAGAGATTCCTGACTATTTAGATATACATATTATTCACTGAAACACTGAAAGAGTGGCCTTATGAAAAAGACCTCATTTTACTCCACAATTGTGCATTATTTCTTGACTCTCCAAATGAATCACCATATGAAATAGACTAGTGATTATTCCCTACATGTTCAGTATTCAAAGAGGTTCTGTATGAGTGTCCATATCAAATAGTCTCCTGACTATCACTCTTGTGTGTGTCATTCACGTAGATGCTTAATTGGGGTTACCTTAATTAGGGTCCTGTCTACTCCAAAGTTGTTCATCATGCACTTCAACTCTGCATGAGAGGCCATATAAAATAGACTCCTTACTATTGTCCCATTGTGCATTATTCGGTAATGCTGTGATTGAGTGGCCTTATGGCATAGACTCTATTTCCCAGGTGTGTATTATTCAGTGAGTTTCTGAATGAGTGACCATATAAAAGATTCCTTACTCTATCCTCTTGACAATTTCTCAGCTGTGCATTTTGCACTGAGACACTAGGTGAATGGTCATATCAAATAGACTCCAGACTATTCCCCAGGTGTGCATTATTCAGTGAGTCTCTGAATAAGTGGCTATATGTAATAGAATCCTGAGTTTTCCCCAGATATATATGATTCTCCACTGAGGTTCTGAATGAGTGGCCATGTGAAATACACTCCTGACTTTTCCATAGGTCTGTATTATTCAGTTAGGCTATGAATGAATGGCCATAAGAAAGAGACTCCTGAATACTTCTCAGGTGTGCATTTTTAGGTTCAGCTCTAAATGAGTGGCTGTAGGAAATAAAATCCTGACTTCTGCCAAGGTGTATGTTATTCAGTGAGGCTCTTAATATGAGGCTATATAAAATAGAATTCTTACTACAATACAGGTGTTCCTTATTCAGTGAAGCTCTGAAGGATATTTTATATGTAATAGTGTCCATAGTATTCCCCAGGTATGTATTATTCACTGAGGCTCTAAAATTTTGGCCATATGAAATTGTTTCTTGACTAGTCCACAGGTGTGTATTATTGACTCTCACTCTGAATATATGGGCATAGGGAATAGACCACTGACTATTCCCTAGGTGTGTATTATTGACTCAGACTCTGAATATGTGGACATATGGAATAGAATTGTGACTATTCCAAAGTTGTGTATTACTTACTCAGGCTTTGATGTTGTGGCCATATAAAATCAACCTGTGTCTATTTCACACACGTGCATGATTTCCTAAGGCTGTAAATGAGTGGCTATATACAGTAGACTCCTAACTCTTCCCCAGGTGTGAATTACTAAGTGAAGCTTTTCTTGTGTGATCATATGAAACAGGATGCTGTCTATCCTAAATATTTCTATTATTTAATGAATCTCTGAATGAGTGTGTATATGAAATAGACTCCTGAGTACTTTACATTTGTGCATTATTCACTGAGGTTAGGAGTCAGTGACCAAATGAAATGGAATTCTGACTATTGAACAGGTGGATATTATCCACTGAGACTATGAATGAGTGTCCAAATAAAATAGACTCTTGGCTACATCACAGGTGTGCATTATTCACTGAAATTCTGAGTGAATATCCATCGGAAATAGACTCCAAATTATTTTTTGGTGTGTGTTATTCGGTGAGCCTTAGAAAATGTGGCCATATTAATAAGATTCCTTACTATCCCACAGGTCTGTCTTATTCACTGAGGCTCTGAATGTGTGTCTACATGAAATAGCCTCCTGACTACTCCACATTATTCAGTGACACTCCGAATGAGAGGCCACATGAAAAAGTCTTCTGACTATTCCACAGGTGTGCATTATTTACTGAGAATCTGAATGAGGAGATAAAATAGAATTCTGACTATTTCCCCAGGTGTGTACATTTAGTGAGTCTCTCTATGAGTAGCCATAGGAAAGAGTCTTCTGACTATTCCGCAGGTGTACATTATTCAGTGATCCTCTGAATGAGTGGCCAAAAAAATAGATTCCAGACTATATCACAAGTGTGTAATATTCAGTGAGGCTGTGAAAGAGGGGTCATATGAAACAGATTTCTTATTACTCCACATGTGTGTTATTCTCCGTTTGTCTGAATGAGTAGCCATATGACATAGACTCCTAATTATTCTCCATGTGTGCATTATTCAAACAGGTTGTGTATGAGTGTCCATATCAAATAGACTCCTGACCCTCCCCCAGGTGTGTATTACTCAGTGATTCCCAGAATGAGAGTTCATATAAAATATCCTTCTGACTATCACCCTGGTGTGTATCATTCAAAGAGGCCCTTAATTCGTGGCTATCTTAAACAGCGTCCTGATTACTCCATAGAAGTTCATTATTCACTGAAGCTCTGAATGACAAGCCATATAAAATAGACACCTGACTATTGCTCCATTGTGCATTATTCAGTGATCTCTGAATGAGTGTGTATATGAAATAGACTCTGAGTACTTTACATTTGTGCATTATTCACTGAGGTTAGGAGTCAGTGACCAAATGAAATGGAATTCTGACTATTGAACAGGTGGATATTATCCACTGAGACTATGAATGAGTGTCCAAATAAAATAGACTCTTGGCTACATCACAGGTGTGCATTATTCAAACAGGTTGTGTATGAGTGTCCATATCAAATAGACTCCTGACTATTCCAGGTGTGCATTATTCACTGAGCTCTGAATGAGTGGCCATATAAAATAGACTCCTGAGTACTTTACATTTGTGCATTATTCACTGAGGCTCTGAATGAGTGGCCATATGAAATAGACTCCTGACTATTTCCCCAGGTGTGTATTATTCAGTGAGGCTCTGAATGAGTGGCCATATAAAATAGACTCCTGACACTCCCCAGGTGTGTATTATTCACTGAGGCTCTAAATGAGTGGCTATACAAAATAGAATCCTGACTTTCCCAAGGTGTATGTTATTCAGTGAGGCTCTGAATATGAGGCTATATAAAATAGAATTCTATTTCCCCAGGTGTGTACATTTAGTGAGTCTCTCTATGAGTAGCCATAGGAAAGAGTCTTCTGACTATTCCGCAGGTGTACATTATTCAGTGATCCTCTGAATGAGTGACCAAAAAAATAGATTCCAGACTATATCACAAGTGTGTAATATTCAGTGAGGCTGTGAAAGAGGGGTCATATGAAACAGATTTCTTATTACTCCACATGTGCGTTATTCTCCGTTTGTCTGAATGAGTAGCCATATGACATAGACTCCTAATTATTCTCCATGTGTGCATTATTCAAACAGGTTGTGTATGAGTGTCCATATCAAATAGACTCCTGACCCTCCCCCAGGTGTGTATTACTCAGTGATTCCCAGAATGAGAGTTCATATAAAATATCCTTCTGACTATCACCCTGGTGTGTATCATTCAAAGAGGCCCTTAATTCGTGGCTATCTTAAACAGCGTCCTGATTACTCCATAGAAGTTCATTATTCACTGAAGCTCTGAATGACAAGCCATATAAAATAGACACCTGACTATTGCTCCATTGTGCAGTATTCAATAAAGTTTTAAATGAATGGTAGTATGGAAAAGAATCCTGATGTTTCCCCAGCTATGTATCATTCACTGAGGCACAGAATGAGTGGCCATATAAAAAAGGCTCCAGACTATTACCCTGGGTGAATTATTCACTGAGGTTCTAAATGATTGGCTACATGAATTAGACTCTTAACTCTTTACGAGGTGTGTATTATTGAATAAGACTGACTAAGTGGGCATAAAAAAGAGACTCCTGTCTATTGCTCAGGTGTGCATTATTTACATAGACTCTGAATGAGGGGATAAAACACATTCAGAATATTTCCCTGACTATTTCCCCAGGTGTGTACATTTAGTGAGGCTCACAATGAGTGGTCATAGGAAAGAGACTTCTGACTATTCCGCAGGTGTGCATTATTCAGTGATTCTCTGAATGGGTGGCCATAAGAAATAGACTCCAGACTATATCACAAGTGTGTAATATCCAGTGAGGCTGTGGAAAGGGACAATATGAAACAGATTTATTATTACTCCACATGTGCGTTATTCACTGTTTGTCTGAATGAGTAGCAATATGATACAAATTCTAATTATTCTCCATGTGTGCATTATTCAAACAGGTTGTGTATGAGTGTCCATATCAAATAGACTCCTGACACTCCCCCAGGTTTGTCTTACTCAGTGATTCCCAGAATAAGAGTTCATATAAAATATCCTTCTGACTATCACCCTGGTGTGTATCATTCAAAGAGGCCCTTAATTCGTGGCTATCTTAAACAGCGTCCTGATTACTCCATAGAAGTTCATTATTCACTGAAGCTCTGAATGACAAGCCATATAAAATAGACACCTGACTATTGCTCCATTGTGCAGTATTCAATACAGTTTTAAATGAATGGTAGTATGGAAAAGAATCCTGATGTTTCCCCATCTATGTATCATTCACTGAGGCACAGAATGAGTGGCCATATAAAAAAGGCTCCAGACTATTACCCTGGGTGAATTATTCACTGAGGTTCTAAATGATTGGCTACATGAATTAGACTCTTAACTCTTTACGAGGTGTGTATTATTGAATAAGACTCTGACTAAGTGGGCATAAAAAAGAGACTCCTGTCTATTGCTCAGGTGTGCATTATTTACATAGACTCTGAATGAGGGGATAAAACACATTCAGAATATTTCCCTGACTATTTCCCCAGGTGTGTACATTTAGTGAGGCTCACAATGAGTGGTCATAGGAAAGAGACTTCTGACTATTCTGCAGGTGTGCATTATTCAGTGATTCTCTGAATGAGTGGCCATAAGAAATAGACTCCAGACTATATCACAAGTGTGTAATATTCAGTGAGGCTGTGGAAGAGGGACAATATGAAACAGATTTATTATTACTCCACATGTGCGTTATTCACTGTTTGTCTGAATGAGTAGCAATATGATACAAATTCCTAATTATTCTCCATGTGTGCATTTTTCAAACAGGTTCTGTATGACTGTCCATACCAAATAGACTCCTGACACTCCCCCAGGTGTGTATTACTCAGTGATTCCCAGAATGAGAGGTCATATGAAATAGACTCCTGACTATCACCCTGGTTTGTATTATTCAGGGAGGCACTTAATTCGTGGCTATTTTAAACAGCGTCCTGATTACTCCATGGAAGTTCATTATTCACTGAAGTTCTGAATGAGAGGGCATATAAAATAGACACCTGACTATATCTCCATTGTGCATTATTCAATACGGTTCTAAATAAGTAGTAGTATGGAATAAACTCCTGATGATTCCCCGGGTATGTATCATTCAGTGAGGCAAAGAATGAGTGGCCATATAAAAAAGGTTCCAGACTATTATCCTGGTGTGCATTATTTACTGAGGCTCTAAATGAGTGGCTACATGAAGTAGACTCTTAACACTTTCCCAGGTGTGTATTATTGAATGAGACTCTGACTAAGTGGGCATAAAAAAGAGTCTCCTGTTTATTGCCCACGTGTGAATTATTTACAAAGACTCTGGATGTGTAGCCATTTGAAGTACACACTTGACTATTTCCGAGGGGTGTATTATTCAGAGTTCCTGAACGAGTAACCATATGAAAGAGATTTTTGACGATACAGATGTACATATTATTCACTGAAACACCGAAAGAGTGGCCTTATGAAATAGACCCCATTTTACTCCACAGGTGTGCGTTACTTTTTGACTCTCTAAACGAATCACCAGATGAAATAGACCAGTTATTATTCTTCACATGTGCAGTATTCGAAGAGGTTCTGTATGAGTGTCCATATCAAATAGTCTCCTGACTATCACACATGTGTGTATAATTCATGAAGCTGCTTAATTTGGGGCTCCCTTAAATAGGGTCCTGACTACTCCACAGCTGTTTACTATGCACTGAACCTCTCAATGAGAGGCCATATGAAATAGACTTCTTACGATTGCCCCAATGTGCATTATTTGGTATTGCTGTGATTGAGTGGCCATATGGCATAGACTCTGACTATTCCCCAGGTTTGTATCATTCAGTGAGTTTCTGAATGAGTGACCATATAAAATAGACTTCTGAGTCTATCCTCTTGACTATTTCTCAGCTGTGCATTTTCCACTGAGGCACTAGGTGAAAGGTCATATAAAATAGACTCCAGACTATTCCCCAGGTGTGCATTATTCAGTGAGTCTCTGAATAAGTGTCAATATATAATGGAATCTCAAGTATTCACCAGATATATATGATTCTTCACTGAGTTTCTGAAGGAGTGGCCATGTGAAATACACTCCTGACTTTTACATAAGTTTGTATTATTCAGTGAGGCTATGAATGAGTGGCCATAAAAAGAGACTCTTGAATACTTTTCAGGTGTGCATTTTTAGGTTCGGCTCTATACGAGTGGCTGTACGAAAAAGAATTCTGACTTTCCCCAAGGTGTATGTTATTTAATGAGGCTCTGAATATGTGGCTATATAAAATAGAATTCTGATTACAATACAAGTGTTTCTTATTCAGTGAAGCTCTGAAGGAAATGCCATATGTAATAGCGTCCTGAGTATTCCCCAGGTATGTATTATTCACTGAGGGTCTGAAACTTTGGCCATATGAAATTGTTTCCTGACTAGTCCACAGGTGTGTATTATTGACTCAGACTCTGAGTATGTGGGTATATGGAATAGAGTAGTGACTATTTTAAAGTTGTGTGTTACTCACTCAGGCTTCGATTTTGTGGCCATATAAAATAGACTAGTGTCTATTCCACACGTGTGCATTATTTTCTGAGGCTGTAAATGAGAGGCTATATAAAGTAGACTCCTAACACTTCACCAGGTGTGTATTACTCAGTGAGGTTCTTCTTGTGTGACCATATGAAAGAGGATGCTCTCTATCCTAAATATTTGTATGATTCAGTGAATCCCTGAATGAGTGGCTATATAAATTAGAGTGCTGAGTACTTTACATTTGTGCATTATTCACTGAGGATAGAATTCAGTGGCCATATAAAATGGAATCTTGACTATTTCACAGGTGCATATTATCCACTGAGGCTATGAATGAGTGTCTAAATGAAATAGACTTTTTGCTAATCCAGAGTTGTTCATTATTCACCGAGGCTCTGAATGATGATCCATCGGAAATAGACTCCAAATTATTCTCCAGGTGCGTATTATTCAGTGAGGCTCAGAATATGTGGCCATATTAATTAGATTCCTTACTATTTCACTTATCTGCCTTATTCACTGAGCCTTTGAATGTGTGTCTACATGAAATAGACTCCTGACTACTCTACATTATTCAGTGACACTCCAAATGAGAGATCACATAAAAAAAGTCTCCTGAGTATTCCACAGGTGTGCATTATTTAGTGAGAGTCTGAATGAGGGGATAAAACGGAATCCTGACTATTTCCTGGTTGTGTTCATTTAGTGAGGCCCTCAATGAGTGGCCATAGGGAAGAGACTTCTGACTATTCCACAGGTATGCATTATTCAGTGATTCTCTGAATAAGTGGCCATAAGAAATAGACTCCAGACTATATCACAAGTGTGTAATATTCAGTGAGGCTGTGAAAAAGGGGCCATATGAAACAGGCTTCTTATTACTTTACATGTGCGTTATTCACTGTTTGTCTGAATGAGTAGCCATATGACATAGACTCCTAATTATTCTCCATGTGTGCATTATTCAAACAGGTTCTGTATGAGTGTTTATACCAAATAGGCTCCTCACACTCCCCCAGTTGTGTATTACTCAGTGATTTTCAGAATGACAGGTCATATGAAATAGACTCCTGACTATAACCCTGGTGTGTATCATTCAGGAAGGTACTTAATTCGTGGCTATCTTAAACAGTGTCAGGATTACTCCAAAGAAGTTTATTATTCACTGCAGCTCTGAATGAGAGGCCATATAAAATAGACACCTGACTATTGCTTTATTGTGAATTATTCAACAAGGTTCTAAATGACTGGTAGTATGGAATAGAATCCTGATGATTTTCCAGGTGTATATCATTCAGTGAGGTACAGAATGAGTGGCCATATGAAAAAGACTCCAGACTATTACCCTGGTTTGCATTATTCACTGAGAATCTAAATGAGTGGCTACATGAAGTAGAGTCTTAACTCTTCCCCAGGTGCATATTATTGAATGAGACTTTGACTAAGTGGGAATATAAAAGAGACTTCTGTCTCTTGCCCAGTTGTGCATTATTTACAGAGACTCTGAATGTGTAGCCATTTGAAGTAGACCATTGACAATTTCCAAGGGGTGTATTATTCACAAAGGCCCTGAATGAGTGGCCATGTAAAAGACATTCCTGACTATTCAGATATACATATTATTCACTGAAACACTGAAGGAGTGGCCTTATGAAATAGACCCATTTTACTCCACAGGTGTGCATTATTTCTTGACTCTCCAAAGGAATCACCACATGGAATAGACTAGTAATTAATCCCCACATGTGCAGAATTCAAAGAGATTCTGTATGAGTGTTAATATCAAATAGTCTCCTATCACTCATGTGTGTATCATTAACGGAGCTGCTTAATTTGGGGCTACCTTAAATATGGTCCTGACTACTCCACAGCTGTTTATTATGCACTGAAGCTCTTAATGAGAGGCCATATGAAATAGACTACTTACTATTGCCCCATTGTGCATTATTTGGTAATGCGGTGATAGAGTGGCCATATGGCATGGACTCTGACTATTCCCCAGGTGTGTAACCTTCAGTGAGTTTCTGAATGAGTGACCATATAAAATAGACTCCTGACTTTATCTTCTTGACTATTTCTCAGCTGTGCATTTTCCACTGAGGCACTGGGTGAATGGTCATATCAGATAGACTCCAGACTCTTCACGAGGTGTGCATTATTCAGTGAGTCTCTAAATAAGTGGCTATATATAATAGAATCCTGAGTATTCCCCAAATATATATAATTCTTCACTGACATTCTAAATGAGTGGTCATGTGAAATACACTCCTGACTTTTTCATAGGTCTTTATTATTCAGTGAGGCTCTGAATGAGTGGCCATAGAAAAGAGACTCTTGAATACTCCTCAGGTGTGAATTTCTAGGTTAGACTCTAAATGAGTGGCTATACAAAATAGAATTCTGACTTTCCCCAAGGTGTATGTTATTCAGTGAGGCTCTGAATATGTGGCTATATGAAATAGAATTCTGACTACAATACAGGTGTTCCTTATTCAGTGAAGATATGAAGAAGATGCCATATGTAATAATGTCCTGAGTATTACCCAGGTATGTATTATTAACTGAGGCTCTGAAACTTTGGCCATATAAAAATGTTTCCTGACTAGTCCAAGGTGTGTATTATTGACTCTGACTCTGCATATGTGGACATATGGAACAGATGACTGACTATTCCCTAGGTCTGTATTATTGACTCAGACTCTGAATAGATGGGCATATGTAATATAATGACTATTCCAAAGTTGTGTATTACTCACTCAGGCTTTGATTTTGTGTCCATATAAAATAGACTAGTGTCTATTCCACACGTGTGCATTATTCCCTGAGGCTGTAAATGAGAGGCTATATAAAGTAGACTCCTAACTCTTCCAAAGGTGTGTATTACTCAGTGAGGTTCTTCTTGTTCGACCATATGAAAAAGATGCTATCTATTCTAAATATTTGTATTATTCAGTGAATCTGTGAATGAGTGTCTATGAAAGAGACTGCTGATTACTTTACATCTGTGCATTATTCACTGAGTTTAGAAGTCAGTGGCCATATGAAATGTAATCCTGACTATTCCACAGGTGCATATTTTCCACTGAGGCTATAAATGAGTGTCCAAATAAAATACACTCCTGACTACTCCACAGTTGTGCATTATTTACCGAGGCTCTGAATGCTGGTCCATCAGAAATAGACTCCTAATTGTTCTCCAGGTGTGTATTATTCAGTGAGGCTCAGAATATGTGGTCATATTAATTAGATTCCTAACTATTCCACAGGTCTGTCTTATTGACTGAGGCTCTGAATGTGTGTCTACATGAAATAGACTCCTGACTACTCCACATTATTCAGTGACACTCCAAATGAGAGGCCACATGAAAAAGTTTTCTGACTATTCCACAGGTGTGCATTATTTAGTGAGACTCTGAATGAGGAGATAAATCGGAATCCTGACTATTTCCTCAGGTTTGCACATTTAGTGAGGCTATGAATGAGTGTCCAAATGAAATAGACTCCTGGCTACTCCACAGGTGTGCATTATTCACTGAGGCTCTGAATGAATGTCCATCAGAAATAGACTCCAAATTATTCTCCAGGTGTGTATTATTCAGTGAGGCTCAGAATATGTGGCCATATTAATTAGATTCCTTACTATCCCACCGGTCTGTCTTATTCACTGAGGCTCTGAATATGTGTCTACATGAAATAGACTCCTGACTACTCCACATTATTCAGTGACACTCCGAATGAGAGGCCACATGAAAAAGTCTCCTGACTATTCCACAGGTGTGCATTATTTAGTGAGACTCTGAATGAGGAGATAAATCGGAATCCTGACTATTTCCTCAGGTGTGTACATTTAGTGAGGCTCTCAATGAGTGGCCATAGGAAAGAGACTTCTGACTATTCCGCAGGTGTGCATTATTCAGTGATTCTCTGAATGAGTGGCCATAAGAAATAGACTCCAGACTATATCACAAGTGTGAAATATTCAGTGAGGCTGTGAATGAGGGGCCAAATGAAACAGAATTCTTATTACTCCACATGTGCGTTATTCACTGTTTGTCTGAGTGAGTCGACATATGATATAGACTCCTAATTATTCTACACGTGTACATTATTCAAACATGTTCTGTATGAGTGTCCATACCAGATAGACTCCTGACACTCCCCCAGGTGTGTATTACTCAGTGATTTTCAGAATTACAGGTCATATGAAATAGACTCCTGACTATAACCCTGGTGTGTATCATTCAGGGAGGCACTTAATTCATGGCTATCTTAAACAGCATCAGGATTACTCCAAAAAAGTTCATTATTCACTGCAGCTCTGAATGAGAGGCCATATAAAATAGACACCTAACTATTGCTCACTTGGGAATTATTCAATAAGGTTCTAAATGAGTGGTAATATGGAATAGAATCCTGATGATTCCCCAGGTGTGTATTATTCAGTGAGGCACAGAATAAGTGGCCATATGAAAAAGACTTCAGACTATTACCCTGGTGTGCATTATTCATTGAGGCTCTAAATGAGTGGCTACATGAAGTAGACCCTTATCTCTCCCCCAGGTGTGTATTATTGAATAATACTCTGACTAAGTGGGCATAAAAAAGAGACTTCTGTCTATTGCCCACGTGTGCATTATTTACAGAGACTCTGAGTGTGTACCCATTTGAAGTAGACCCTTGACTATTTTCAAGGGGTGTATAATTCACTGAGGCCCTGAACCACTGGCCATAGAAAAGATATTCCTGACTATTCAGATATAAGTATTATTCACTTAAACAATGAAAGAGTGGCCTTATTAAATAGACCCCATTTTAATCCACAGGTGTGCGTTTCTTCTTGACTCTTCAAACGAATGACCATATGAAATAAACTAGTTATTGTTTTCAACATGTGCAGTATTCCAAGAGGTTCTGTATAAGTGTCCATATCAAATAGTCTCCTGACTATCACTCATGTGTGTATCATTCATGGAGCTGATTAATTTGGGGATCTCTTAAATAGGGTCCTGACTACTCCACAACTGTTTATTATCTACTGAATCTCTGAAAAAGAGACCATATGAAATAGACTCTTTACTATTGCCCCATTGTGCATTATTCGGTAATGCTTTGATTGAGTGGCCATATGACCTGGACTCTGACTATTCCCAAGGTGTGTATTTTTCAGTGAGTTTCTGAATGAGTGACCACATAAAATAGACTCCTAACTCTATCCTCTTGACTATTTTTCAGCTGTGCATTTTTCACTGAGGCACTGGGTGAATGGTCATATCAAATAGAGTCCAGACTATTCCGCAGATGTGCATTATTCAGTGAGTCTATGAATAAGTGCCTATATATAATAGAATCCTGAGTATTCCCAGGTATGTATTATTCATCGAGGCTCTTAAACTTTGGCCATATGAAATTGTTTCCTGACTAGTCCAAAGGTGTGTATTTTTGACTCTGACTCTGAATATGTGGGCATATGGAGTAGATTACTGACTATTCCCTAGGTGTGTATTATTGACTGAGACTCTGAATATGTGGGCATGCGGAATAGACTAGTTACTATTCAAAAGTTATGTATTACCCACTCAAGCTTTAATTTTGTGGCCTTATAAAATAGACTAGTGTCTATTCCACACGTGTGCATTATTCCATGAGGCTGTAAATGAGTGGCCATATAAAGTAGATTTCTAACTCTTTCCCAGGTGTGTATTACTCAGTGAGGCTCTTCTTGTGTGATCATATGAAATAGGATGTTGTCTATCCTAAATATTCATATTATTCAGTGAATCTCTGAAGAAGTGGATATATAAAATAGACTGATGATTACTTTACATTTGTGCATTATGCACTGAAATTAGGAGTCAGTGGCCATATGAAATGGAATCCTGACTTTTCCACAGGTGTGTGTTATTCAATGAGGCTCTGAATGAGTGGTTGTGTGAAATACACTCCTGAATTTTTCATATATCTGTATTATTCAGTGAGGCTCTGAATGAGTGGCCATAGGAAAGAGAGTCCTGAATACTCCACATGCGTGCATTTTTAGGTTCTGCTCTAAATGAGTGGCTATACGAAATAGAATCCTGATGATTCCCAGGTGTGTATCATTCAGTGAGGCACAGAATGAGTGGCCATATAAAAGACTCAGACTATTACCCTGGTGTGCATTATTCACTGAGGCTCTAAATGAGTGGCTACATGAAGTAGACTCTTAACTCTTCCCCAGGTGTGTATTATTGAATGAGACTCTGACTAAGTGGGCATAAAAGAGACTCTGTCTATTGCCCAAGTGTGCATTATTTACAGAGACTCTGAATGTGTAGCCATTTGAAGTAGACCCTTGACTATTTTCGAGGGGTGTATTATTCACAGAGGCCCTGAACGAGTGGCCATATGAAAGAGATTCCTGACTATTTAGATATACATATTATTCACTTAAACAATGAAAGAGTGGCCTTATGAAATAGACCCCATTTTACTCCACAGGTGTGCGTTTCTTCTTGACTCTTCAAACGAATGACCATATGAAATAAACTAGTTATTGTTTTCAACATGTGCAGTATTCAAGAGGTTCTGTATGAGTGTCCATATCAAATAGTCTCCTGACTATCACTCATGTGTGTATTATTCACGGAGCTGCTTAATTTGGGGCTCCCTTAAATAGGGTCCTGATTACTCCACAGCTGTTTATTATGCACTGAAGCTCTGAATGAGAAGCCATATGAAATAGACTTTTACTATTGCCCCATTGTGCATTATTCGGTAATGCTGTGATTGAGTGGCCATATGGCCTGGACTCTGACTATTTCTCAGGTGTGTATCATTCAGTGAGTTTCTGAATGAGTGACCATATAAAAAAGACTCCTGTCTCTATTATCTTGAATATTTCTCAGCTCTGCACTTTCCACTGATGCAGTGGGTGAAATGGTCATATCAAATAAAATGCAGACTATTCCCCAGGTGTGCATTATTCAGTGAGTCTCTGAATAAGTGCCTATATATAATAGAATCCTGAGTATTCCCCAGATATATATGATTCTTCACTGAGGTTCTGAATGAGTGGCCATGTGAAATACACTCCTGAATTTTTCATATATCTGTATTATTCAGTGAGGCTCTGAATGAGTGGCCATAGGAAAGAGAGTCCTGAATACTCCACATGCGTGCATTTTTAGGTTCTGCTCTAAATGAGTGGCTATACAAAATAGAATCCTGACTTTCCCCAAGGTGTATGTTATTCAGTGAGGCTCTGAGTATGTGGCTATATGAAATAAAATTCTGACTACAATACAGGTGTTTTTTATTCAGTGAAGATCTGAAGAAGATGCCATATGTAATAGCGTCCTGAGAATTTCCCAGGTATGTATTATTCATCGAGGCTCTTAAACTTTGGCCATATGAAATTGTTTCCTGACTAGTCCAAAGGTGTGTATTTTTGACTCTGACTCTGAATATGTGGGCATATGGAGTAGATTACTGACTATTCCCTAGGTGTGTATTATTGACTCAGACTCTGAATATGTGGGCATGTGGAATAGACTAGTTACTATTCAAAAGTTATGTATTACCCACTCAAGCTTTAATTTTGTGGCCTTATAAAATAGACTAGTGTCTATTCCACACGTGTGCATTATTCCATGAGGCTGTAAATGAGTGGCCATATAAAGTAGATTTCTAACTCTTTCCCAGGTGTGTATTACTCAGTGAGGCTCTTCTTGTGTGATCATATGAAATAGGATGTTGTCTATCCTAAATATTCATATTATTCAGTGAATCTCTGAAGTGGATATATAAAATAGACTGATGATTACTTTACATTTGTGCATTATGCACTGAAATTAGGAGTCAGTGGCCATATGAAATGGAATCCTGACTTTTCCACAGGTGTGTATTATTCAATGAGGCTCTGAATGAGTGGTTGTGTGAAATACACTCCTGGCTAATTCTCAGGTGTGCATTATTCACTTAGGCTCTGAATGAGGGTTCATATGACATATCCCCCTGATTACTGACCAGATGTGCATTACTCAATGAGGCTCTTAAACAATGGTCATAAGAAATAGAATCCTGACTATTTCCCAGGTGTGCATCATTCAGTAATGCTCTGATTGAGTGGCCATATGTCATAGACTCTAACTAGTCCATAGGTGTGTATTATTCACTGAGTTTCTGAATAAGTGTCCACATGAAATAGACTCCTGACTATTTTCCAGGTGTGAATTACTTACTAAGGGTATGGACAAGTGGCTATATAAAATTGCCTCTTGACTATTCCTCAGGTGTGCATTTTCCACTAAGGCACTGAATGAACGATTATATCAAAGAGACTTCAGACTATTTTGCAGGTGTGCATTATTCCATTCATCTGAGGCCAGGCTCAGAATATGTGGCCGTATTTTTTTATTATTTTCTTATTGCATTTTAGGTTTTGGGGTACATGTGCAGAACGTGCAAGACAGTTGCATAGGTACACACATGGCAGTGTGTTTTGCTGCCTTCCTCCTTTTCACCCAAATTTGGAATTTCTCCCCATGCTATCCCTCCCCTATTTTTTCCAACAGACCCCAGTGTACAATACACCTTTCCCTGTGTCCATGTGTTCTCATTTTTTCCCAACCTCCCATGAATGAGAATATGTGGTATTTCATTTTATGTTCTTGTGTCAGTTTAATGAGGATGATGTTCTCCAGATTCATCCATGTTCTTACAATGAACACAAACTCATCATTTTTGATTGCTGCATAATATTCCATGGTGTACATGTGCCACATTTTTCCAGTCCAGTCTATCATCCACGGGCATGTTTATTGGTTCCAGGTATTTGCTATTGTAAACAGTGCTTCCATGAACATTCGTGTGCATGTGTCCTTATAGTAGAAAGATTTGTAGTCCTTTGGATATATACCCAGTAATGGGATTGCTGGGTCAAATAAAATTTCTATTTGTAAGGCCTTGAGGAATCGCCACACTGTCTTCCACAATGGTTGAACTAATTTACACTCCCACCAACAGTGTAAGAGTGTTCCTACTTCTCTGCATCCTCTCCAGCATCTGTTGTCTCCAGATTTTTTAATGATTGCCATTCTAACTGGCGTGAGATGGTATCTCAATGTGGTTTTGATTTACATCTCTCTAATGACCAGAGATGATAAACTTTTTTATATGTTTGTTGTCCTCATGTATGTCTTCTTTTGTAAAGTGTCTGTTCATATCTTTGCCAGTTTTTGAATGGCCTTCTTTGTTTTTTTCCTGTAAATATGTTTGAATTCTTTCTAAATTCTAGATATTGGCCCTTTGTAAAATGGGTAAACTGCAAAAATTCTTTCCCATTCTGTTTGTTGACAATTAACTCTAGTGACTGTTTCTTTTGCCATGCAGAAGTTGTGGAGTTTGATTAGGTCCCATTTGTGTATTTTGGCTTTTGCTGCCCATGCTTTTGGTGATTTTGTCGTGAATTTCTTGCCTACTCCTATGTCCTTAGTGGTTTTGTTCAGATTTTCTTCTAGGGTTTTATAGTGCCAAGTCTTATGTTTAAGTCTTTAATCCATCTGGAGTTAATTTAGTGTAAGGTGTCAGGAAGGGTTTTTTCTGCTTTCTGCACAAGGCTAGCCAGTTTTCCCAACACCATTTATTAAACAGGAATCATTTTCCCATTGCCTGTTTTGTCTGGTTTATGAAAATTGTATGGTTGTAGATATGTTGTGTTGCATCTGATGCCTTTATTCTGTTCCATTGGTCTATATCTGTGTTTTGGTACCAGTACCATGTTCTTTTGATTTCTGTAGCCTTGTAGTATAGCTTGAAGTCTGGTAGTGTGATGCTTCCGCTATGTTCTTTTGCTTAAAATTCACTTGCTGCCCACAGCCAAGTCAATTCTAAGCAAAAGAACACAGCGGAGGCATCACGCTACCAAACTTCAAACTATACTACAAGGCTACAGTAATCAAAACAGCATGGTACTGGTATCAAAACAGAGATATAGACCAATGGAACAAAAGAGAAGCATCGGAGGCAACACAACATATCTACAACCATATTATTTTGATAAACCAGACAAAACAAGCAATGGGGAAAGGATTTCTATTCAATAAATGGTGTTGGAAAACTGGCTAGCCATGTGCAGAAAGAAGAAACTGGACCCTTCCTGACACCTTACACTAAAATTAACTCCAGATGGATTAAAGACAAACATAAGACCTGAGTATTCCAGATATATATGATTATTCACTGAGGTTCTGAATGAGTGGCCATATGAAATAGACTCCTGACTATTCCACAGGTGTGTATTATTCAGTGAGGCTCTGAATGAGTGGCCATAGGAAAGAGAGTCCTGAATACTCCACATGCGTGCATTTTTAGGTTCTGCTCTAAATGAGTGGCTATACAAATGGAATCCTGACTTTCCCCAAGGTGTATGTTATTCAGTGAGGCTCTGAATGAGTGGCTATACAAATAGAATCCTGACTATTTCCCAGGTGTGTATTATTCACTGAGGCTCTAAATGAGTGGCTATACAAATAGAATCCTGACTTTCCCCAAGGTGTATGTTATTCAGTGAGGCTCTGAATGAGTGGCCATATGAAATAGAATCCTGACTATTTCCCAGGTGTGCATTATTCACTGAAACACTGAAAGAGTGGCCTTATTAAATAGACCCCATTTTACTCCACAGGTGTGCATTATTCCATGAGGCTGTAAATGAGTGGCTATACAAATAGAATCCTGAGTATTCCCCAGATATATATGATTCTTCACTGAGGTTCTGAATGAGTGGCCATGTGAAATACACTCCTGAATTTTACATAGGTGTGTATTATTCAGTGAGGCTCTGAATGAGTGGCCATAGAAAAGAGAGTCCTGAATACTCTTCAGGCGTGCATTTTTAGGTTCAGCTCTAAATGAGTGGCTGTACGAAAAAGAATCACGACTTTCCCCAAGGTGTATGTTATTCAGTGAGGCTCTGAATGAGTGGCCATATGAAATAGAATTCTGACTACAATACAGGTGTTTTTATTCAGTGAAGCTCTGAATGAGTGGCCATATGAAATAGAATCCTGACTATTTCCCAGGTGTGTATTATTCACTGAGGCTCTGAAACTTTGGCCATATAAAATTGTTTCCTGACTAGTCCACAGGTGTGCATTATTGACTCTGACTCTGAGTATGTGGGTGTATGGAGTAGACTACTGACTATTCCCTAGGTGTGTATTATTGACTCAGACTCTGAATATGTGGGCATGGAATAGACTAGTTACTATTCAAAGTTATGTATTACCCACTCAAGCTTTAATTTTGTGGCCTTATAAAATAGACTAGTGTCTATTCCACACGTGTGCATTATTCACTGAGGCTGTAAATGAGTGGCCATATAAAGTAGATTTCTAACTCTTTCCCAGGTGTGTATTACTCAGTGAGGCTCTTCTTGTGTGATCATATGAAATAGGATGTTGTCTATCCTAAATATTCATATTATTCAGTGAATCTCTGAATGAGTGGATATATAAAATAGACTGATGATTACTTTACATTTGTGCATTATTCACTGAGGCTCTGAATGAGTGGCCATATGAAATGGAATCCTGACTTTTCCACAGGTGTGTGTTATTCAATGAGGCTCTGAATGAGTGGTTGTGTGAAATAGAATCCTGACTATTTCCCAGGTGTGCATTATTCACTGAGGCTCTGAATGAGGGTTCATATGACATATCCCCTGATTACTGACCAGATGTGCATTACTCAATGAGGCTCTTAAACAATGGTCATAAGAAATAGAATCCTGACTATTTCCCAGGTGTGCATCATTCAGTAATGCTCTGATTGAGTGGCCATATGTCATAGACTCTAACTAGTCCACAGGTGTGTATTATTCACTGAGTTTCTGAATAAGTGTCCACATGAAATAGACTCCTGACTATTTTCCAGGTGTGAATTACTTACTAAGGGTATGGATGAGTGGCTATATAAAATAGCCTCTTGACTATTCCTCAGGTGTGCATTTTCCACTAAGGCACTGAATGAACGATCATATCAAAGAGACTTCAGACTATTTTGCAGGTGTGCATTATTCCATTCATCTGAGGCCAGGCTCAGAATATGTGGCCGTATTTTTTTATTATTTTTTATTGCATTTTAGGTTTTGGGGTACATGTGCAGAACGTGCAAGACAGTTGCATAGGTACACACATGGCAGTGTGTTTTGCTGCCTTCCTCCTTTTCACCCAAATTTGGAATTTCTCCCCATGCTATCCCTCCCCTATTTTTTCCAATAGACCCCAGTGTACAATACACCTTTCCCTGTGTCCATGTGTTCTCATTTTTTCCCAACCTCCCATGAATAAGAATATGTGGTATTTCATTTTATGTTCTTGTGTCAGTTTAATGAGGATGATGTTCTCCAGATTCATCCATGTTCTTACAATGAACACAAACTCATCATTTTTGATTGCTGCATAATATTCCATGGTGTACATGTGCCACATTTTTCCAGTCCAGTCTATCATCCACGGGCATATTTATTGGTTCCAGGTATTTGCTATTGTAAACAGTGCTGCCATGAACATTCGTGTGCATGTGTCCTTATAGTAGAAAGATTTGTAGTCCTTTGGATATATACCCAGTAATGGGATTGCTGGGTCAAATAAAATTTCTATTTGTAAGGCCTTGAGGAATCGCCACACTGTCTTCCACAATGGTTGAACTAATTTACACTCCCACCAACAGTGTAAGAGTGTTCCTACTTCTCTGCATCCTCTCCAGCATCTGTTGTCTCCAGATTTTTTAATGATTGCCATTCTAACTGGCGTGAGATGGTATCTCAATGTGGTTTTGATTTACATCTCTCTAATGACCAGAGATGATAAACATTTTTATATGTTTGTTGTCCTCATGTATGTCTTCTTTTGTAAAGTGTCTGTTCATATCTTTGCCAGTTTTTGAATGGCCTTCTTTGTTTTCTTCTGTAAATATGTTTGAATTCTTTCTAAATTCTAGATATTGGCCCTTTGTAAAATGGGTAAACTGCAAAAATTCTTTCCCATTCTGTTTGTTGACAATTAACTCTAGTGACTGTTTCTTTTGCCATGCAGAAGTTGTGGAGTTTGATTAGGTCCCATTTGTGTATTTTGGCTTTTGCTGCCCATGCTTTTGGTGATTTTGTCATGAATTTCTTGCCTACTCCTATGTCCTTAGTGGTTTTGTCTAGATTTTCTTCTAGGGTTTTTATAGTGCCAAGTCTTATGTTTAAGTCTTTAATCCATCTGGAGTTAATTTTAGTGTAAGGTGTCAGGAAGGGTTTTTTTTTCTGCTTTCTGCACAAGGCTAGCCAGTTTTCCCAACACCATTTATTAAACAGGGAATCATTTTCCCATTGCCTGTTTTTGTCTGGTTTATGAAAAATTGTATGGTTGTAGATATGTTGTGTTGCATCTGATGCCTTTATTCTGTTCCATTGGTCTATACCTGTGTTTTGGTACCAGTACCATGTTCTTTTGATTTCTGTAGCCTTGTAGTATAGCTTGAAGTCTGGTAGTGTGATGCTTCCCGCTATGTTCTTTTTGCTTAAAATTCACTTGGTTGCCCGCATAGCCAAGTCAATTCTAAGCAAAAAGAACACAGCGGGAGGCATCACGCTACCAAACTTCAAACTATACTACAAGGCTACAGTAATCAAAACAGCATGGTACTGGTATCAAAACAGAGATATAGACCAATGGAACAAAAGAGAAGCATCGGAGGCAACACAACATATCTACAACCATATTATTTTGATAAACCAGACAAAAACAAGCAATGGGGAAAGGATTTCCTATTCAATAAATGGTGTTGGAAAAACTGGCTAGCCATGTGCAGAAAGAAGAAACTGGACCCTTTCCTGACACCTTACACTAAAATTAACTCCAGATGGATTAAAGACTTAAACATAAGACCTGACACCATTAAAACCCTAGAAGAAAATTTAGGCAAAACCATTCAGGACATAGGAGTAGGCAAGATTTCATGAACAAAACACCAAAAGCATTGGCAACAAAAGACAAAATAGACAAATGGGACCTAATCAAACTCCACAGCTTCTGCATGGCAAAAGAAACAGTCACTAGAGTGAATCAGCAACCATCAGAATAGAAAAATCTTTGCAGTTTACACATCTGACAAGGAGCTGATATCCAGAATTTACAAAGAACTCAAACAGATTTACAGAAGAAAAACAAACAAGCCCATTCAAAAATGGACAAAGGATATGAACAGACACTTTACATAAGAAGACATACATGAGGCCAACAAACATATGAAAAATGCTCATTATCACTGGCCATTAGAGAGATGCAAATCAAAACCTCATTGAGATACCATCTCACGCCAGTTAGAATGGCGATCATTAAAAAATCTGGAGACAGCAGATGCTGGAGAGGATGTGGAGAAATAGGAACACTCTTACACTGTTGGTGGGAGTGTAAATTAGTTCAACCATTGTGGAAGACAGTGTGGCGATTCCTCAGGGACCTAGAAATAGAAATTCCATTTGACCCAGCAATCCCATTACTGGGTATATATTCAAAGGACTATAAATCATTCTACTATAAGGACACATGCACACGAATATTCACTGCAGCACTGTTTACAATAGCAAAGACCTGAAACCAACCCAAATGCCCAATGATGATAGACTGGACTGGGAAAATGTGGCACATATACACCATGAAGTATTATGTAGCAATCAAAATGATGAGTTTGTGTCCTTTGTAAGGACATGAATGAATCTGGAGAACATCATTCTCAGCAAACTGACACAAGAACAGAAAAAGAAATACCACATATACTCACTCATAGGTGGGTGAGAAAAATGAAAACACATGGACACAAAGAGGGGGTCTACTACACACTGGGGTCTATTGGGGGAATGGGGGAGGGACAGTGAGGTGGGCTGGGGAGGAATAGCCTGGGGATGAATGCCAAGTGTGGGTGAAGAGGAGGAAGGCAGCAAAACACACTGCCATGTGTGTACCTATGCAACTATCTTGCACGTTCTGCACATGTACCCCAAAACCTATAATGCAATAAAAATTAAAAAATAAATAAAAAATAATAAAAAAGAATTCACTTGGCTATGCAGGCTTTCTTTCAGTTCTATATGAAGTTCGTGGTGTTTTTTTTCCAGTTCTGTGAAGAAATTCAATGGTATCTTGATGGGTATAGCGTTGGTTTTGTAAATTACTTTGGGATGTTTAGCCATTTCCACGATATTGATTCTTTCTAAGCATGAGCACAGAATGCTTCTTTATCGGTTTGTGTATTCTCTTATTTCGTTGAGCTGTGGTTTGTAGTTTTCCTTGAAGAGGTCCCTTACGTTCCTTGTAAGTTTTATTCCTAGGTATTTTATTCTCTTTGTCGCAATTGTGAATGGCAGTTCATTCTTGATTTGGTTCTCTTTAAGTTCGTTTTTGGTTTATAGGAATGCTTGTGATTTTTGAACATTGATTTTATATCCTGAGACTTTGCCAAAGTTGCTTATCAGTTTCAGGGGTTTTTGGGCTGCGGTGATGGGTTCTTCTAGGTATACTATCATGTCTTCAGCAAATAGAAAATATTTGGCTTCCACCTTTTCTATTTGAATACCCATTATTTTTTTTTCTTGCCTGATTGCTCTGGCTAGAACTTCCAGTACTATGTTGAATAGGAGTGGTGAGAGAGGGCATCCTTGTCTAGTGCCAGATTTCAAAGGGAATGCTTCCAGTTTTTGCCCATTAAGTATGATATTGGCTGTTGGTTTGACATAAATAGCTTTTATTACTTTGAGATACGGTTCATCAATACCGAGTTTATTGAGGGTTTTTAGCATAATGGGCTGTTGAATTTTTTCAAATGCCTTCTCTGCTTCAATTGAGGTAATCACGTTGTGTTTGGTTTTGGTTCTGTTTATGTGATGAATTACATTTATAGACTTGCATATGTTGAACCAGCCTTGCATCCCTGAGATAAATTTTACTTGATCATGATGGATAAGTTTTTTAATGTGCTGTTGTAATCGGTTTGCCAGTACTTTATTGAAGATTTTTGCATCAATGTTCATCATGGATATTGGCCTGAAGTTTTCTTTTCTTGTTGAGTCTCTGCCGGGTTTTGGTATCAGGATGATGTTGGTCTCATGATTTGAGAAGGATTCTCTTTTCTTGGATTATTTGGAATAGTTTCAGAAGGAATGGTACCAGCTCCTCTTTGTGTGTCTGGTAGAATTAGGCTGTGAACCCATCTGGACCTGGGCTTTTTTTGTGTGGTAGGCTCTTAATTTCTCCCTCCACTTCAGACCTTGTTATTGGTCTATTCATAGTTTCGGCTTCCTTTTGGTTTAGGCTTGGGAGGACACAGGTGTCTAGGAATTTATTCATTTCTTATAGGTTTACTAGTTTATGTGCATAGAGTTGTTTGTAGTATTCTCATGATGGTTTGAATTTCTGTGGAATCTGTGGTAATTTCCCCTTTATCATTTTTTATTGCATCTATTTCATTGTTCTCTCTTTTCTCTTTTATCAGTCTGGCTAGTGGTCTGTCTATTTTGTTGATCTTTTCGAAAAACCAGCTCTTGGATTTATTGATTTTTTTGAAGGGTTTTTCTTGTCTCTATCTCCTTCAGTTCTGCTCTGATCTTAGTTATTTCTTGTCTTCTGCTAGGTTTTGAGTTTTTTTGATCTTGCTCCTCTAGCTCGTTTAATTTTGATGATAGGGTGTCAATTTTGGATCTCTCCACTTTTTTCATATGGGCACTTATTGCTATATATTTTTCTCTGGAGACTGCTTTAAATGTGTCCCAGAGATTCTGGTATGCTGTGTCTTCTTTCTAGTTGGTTTTGAAGAACTTCTTTATTTCTGCCTTCATTTCATAGTTTATCCAATCAACATTCAAAAGCCAGTTGTTCAGTTTCCATGAAGTTGTGCAGTTCTGAGTTAGTTTCTCAATTCTGAGTTCTCACTTGATTGCACTATGATCTGGGAGACTGTTTGTTATAATTTCAGTTCTTTTGCATTTGCTTAGGAGTGCTTTACTTCCAATTATGTGGTCAGTTTTGGAGTAGGTGTGATGTGGTGCTGAACAGAATCTATATTCTGTGGATTTGGGTTGGAGAGTTCTGTAAATGTCTATCAGGTTTGCTTGTTCCAGGTCTGACTTCAAGCCCTGGATATTCTTGTTAATTTTCTGTCTGGTTGATCTGTCTAATATTGACAGTGTAGTGTTAAAGTCTCCCACTATTATTCTGTAGGAGTCTAAGTCTCTTTGTAAGTCTTTAAGAACTTGCCTTATATATCTGGGTGCTTCTGTATTGGGTCCATATATATTTAGGATTGTTAGCTCTTCTTGTTGCATCGATCCTTTTACCATTATGTATTGACCTTTTTGTGTCTTTTTAGTTTTGTTACTTTAAAGTCTATTTTATCAGAGATGAGAATTGCAACTCCTAATTTTTTTCTCTTCATTTGCTTGGTAAATCTTTCTCCATTTCTTAATTTTGAGCCTTTCTGTATCATTGCATGTGAGATGGGTTTCCTGAATACAGCACATCGATGGCTTTTGGTTTTTATCTAATTTGTCAGTCTGTGTCTTTTGATTGGTGCATTTAGTCCATTTACATTTAGGGTTAATATTGTTATGTGTGAATTTGATATGGCCATTTTGATGCTAGCTGGCTGTTTTGCCTGTTAGTTGATGCTTATTCTTTATTTTGTTGATGCTCTTTAGCATTTGGTATATTTTTAGGATGGCTGGTACTGGTTGCTCCTTTCTATGTCTAGTGCCTCTTTCAGGAGCTCTTGTGAAGCAGGCCTGGTGGTGACAAAATCTCTGAGTACTTGCTTGATGGTGAAAGATTTTATTCTTTCTTCACTTATGAAGCTCAGTTTGGCTGGATATGTTTAATTCTGGGTTGAAAGTTTTTTTAAGGATGTTGAATATTGGCCCCACTCCTCTAGCTCGTTTAATTTTGATGATAGGGTGTCAATTTTGGATCTCTCCACTTTTTTCATATGGGCACATATTGCTATATATTTTTCTCTGGAGACAGCTTTAAATGTGTCCCAGAGATTCTGGTATGCTGTGTCTTCTTTCTAGTTGGTTTTGAAGAACTTCTTTATTTCTGCCTTCATTTCATAGTTTATCCAATCAACATTCAAAAGCCAGTTGTTCAGTTTCCATGAAATTGTGCAGTTCTGAGTTAGTTTCTCAATTCTGAGTTCTAACTTGATTGCACTATGATCTGGGAGAGTGTTTGTTATAATTTCAGTTCTTTTGCATTTGCTTAGGAGTGCTTTACTTCCAATTATGTGGTCAGTTTTGGAGTAGGTGTGATGTGGTGCTGAGCAGAATCTATATTCTGTGGATTTGGGGTGGAGAGTTCTGTAAGTGTCTATCAGGTTTGCTTGTTTCAGGTCTGACTTCAAGCCCTGGATATTCTTGTTAATTTTCTGTCTGGTTGATCTGTCTAATATTGACAGTGTAGTGTTAAAGTCTCCCACTATTATTCTGTAGGAGTCTAAGTCTCTTTGTAAGTCTTTAAGAACTTGCCTTATATGTCTGGGTGCTTCTGTATTGGGTCCATATATATTTAGGATTGTTAGCTCTTCTTGTTGCATCGATCCTTTTACCATTATGTATTGACCTTTTTTGTGTCTTTTTATTTTTGTTACTTTAAAGTCTATTTTATCAGAGATGAGAATTGCAACTCCTAATTTTTTTCTCTTCATTTCCTTGGTAAATCTTTCTCCATTTCTTAATTTTGAGCCTTTGTTTATCATTGCATGTGAGATGGGTTTCCTGAATACAGCACATCGTTGGCTTTTGGTTTTTATCTAATTTGTCAGTCTGTGTCTTTTGATTGGTGCATTTAGTCCATTTACATTTAGGGTTAATATTGTTATGTGTGAATTTGATACGGCCATTTTGATGCTAGCTGGCTGTTTTGCCTGTTAGTTGATGCTTATTCTTTATTTTGTTGATGCTCTTTAGCATTTGGTATATTTTTAGAATGGCTGGTACTGGTTGCTCCTTTCTATGTGTAGTGCCTCTTTCAGGAGCTCTTGTGAAGCAGGCCTGGTGGTGACAAAATCTCTGAGTACTTGCTTGATGGTGAAAGATTTTATTCTTTCTTCACTTATGAAGCTCAGTTTGGCTGGATATGTTTAATTCTGGGTTGAAAGTTTTTTTTTAAAGGATGTTGAATATTGGCCCCCACTCTTCTGGCTTGTAGAGTTTCTGCCAAGAAATTTGCTGTAAGTCTGATAGGCTTCCCTTTGTTTGTGACCCGACCCTTCTCTCTGGCTGCCCTTAGTATTTTCTTCTTCATTTCAACCCTGGTGAATCTGACGACTATGTGCCTTGGGGTTGCTCTTCTTGCAGAATATCTTTGTGGGGTTCTCTATTTCCTGGACTTGAGTATTGGCCTGCCTTGCTATGTTGGGGAAATTTTCCTGGATAATATCTTGAAGAGTATTTTCCAACTTGGATTTATTCTCTTCGTCATATTCTGGTACACCTTTCAAACGTAGGTTAGGTTCCTTCACATAGTCCCACATTTTTTGGAGACTTTGTTCATTCCTTTTTGTGGTTTTTCTCTAATCTTAGTTTCTCGTTTTATTTCATTGAGTTAATCTTCAACTCCTGATATTCTTTCTTCTGCTTGGTCAATTTGGCTGTTGAAACTTGTGCATACTTTGCAAAGATCTCGTGTTGTGTTTTTCAGCTCCTTCAATTCTTTCATATTTCTCTCTAAGTAGTCCATTCTTGTTATCATTTTCTCAAATCTTTTTTCAAGGTTCTTAGATTCTTTGCATTGATTTAGAACATGTTGTTTTAGCTCACGGAAGTTTCTCATTATCTAGCTTCTGAAGTCTGATTCCATCATTTTATCACACTCTTTCTCTGTCCAGCTTTGTTCCCTTGCTGGTGAGGAGTTTTGGTCCTTTGTAGGAGGCGAGGTGTTTTGGTTTTGGGTGTTTTCCTCCGTTTTGCGCTGGTTTCTTCCCATCTTTGTGAATTTATCCACCTGTCATCTGAGTAGTTGCTGACTTTTTATTGACTTTCTGAGTCGATGCCCAGATTGTTGATGATGAAGTATTTCTGTTAGTTCTTCTTCTAACAGTCTAGCCCCTCTGCTGTACAACTACTGAGGTCCACTCCAGGCTCTGCTTGTCTGGGGTACACCTGTAGCAGCTGCAGAACAGTGAGGCATGCTACCAGTTTCTTCTTCTGCTATCTTAGATCCAGATAAATGCCCTCCCAATGTCACTCTGATTAGCCTTTTTTTGAGGTGCCTTTTTGTATGTATGGGGTTAGGGAGCTTCTTGAGAATGTTTGTACATTATAGGAGCTCAAGTGCTGATCTGTGAGCTCCATTGTTTATTCAGGGCTGTTAGGCAGGTGCGTTTAGATCTGCTGCAGCAGAACTTATAAAACCCCCATTTTTTTTTCCTCCAATGCTCTGTCTCAGGGAGTTAGGGCTTTTTTGAGTATCCGTTGCACTGTCCTGACCAGCTAGGCAGCAGTCTAATTACTATTTGCCTGCCAAGGCTCTGCCCTGCTATCGCGGTGCCCACCCTGTTGCCATGGGCCCTGCCCTGCTGCCATTATTTCTGCCCTGCTGCTGTTGGTTAGGCCCTGCTGTTATGGGCTCTACACTGCTGACATAGGCTTCAACCTGTTGCCATGGGCTCTGCCCTACTATCATGGGCTCCACTTTGTTGCCCTGGGCTTCACCCTATTTTTGTGCACTCCACCCTTCTGTCATGAACTTTGCCCTGTTTAAGGAGTCTCTTTGTTATGGCGGGTTGCCTCAGCAATGGCAGTCTGCTTCAGCAATGGGAGTGTCCCTCAGTAGGAGGAGAATGTGTCAGTAGTGGTGGACGCCCATCCTTTACTTAGCTGCACCATCCTGGATTCAGCTGAGCCCACAGTGAAACTCTCAACACTGAGCGTTTTGAATTGCCATTTTATTTGTCCCTGTGGGGGTGGAACACGCTGAGCCTTATTACCTGGCTCCCTGCCTCTGATTTTTAAAGTTGAACCCTTGACTCTCTCACAGGTGTTTAAGTCGCCTGCTGATAGGGCACTGGGTTCTGTGTAATTTTCCATCAGTGACCCACTGCACATGCTCAAATGACAGTTTCTTAGAATCTCCTGGTAAGGCTTACTGTCCAAGTCCCATTTAATCAGACAGATATGTCAATCTGCCCTCCCAAATCTCAGATTGAAGGTTTAACAAGGCACCCAGACCAGTGCGTTTTTGTGGGTTCTCCTGTGCTGTAGCACTGGCAAAAATGGCTTCTCAAGCCAAAAAAGCTGCGCTGGTGTCCACTCTTTCTCCTACACCTGGGAATTTCCCCGTTCTGTAAGCAAGAAGATCTGTAATGAAAATGCGGCTAGGACTCAACTTTTGCAATTTCACTGAGAGCTGCAATTCTGAGTTGTTCCTACCGTGCCATCTTGGAAATACTCGTGGCCATATTAATTAGATTCCTTACTATCCCACGGGTGTATATTATTCACTGAGGCTCTGAATATGTGTCTACATTAAATAGACTCCTGACTACTCCACATTTTTCAGTGACACTACGAATGAGAGGCCACATGGAAAAGACTCCTGCCTATTCCACAAATGTGCAATATTCAGTGATATTCTGATTGAGAGAATAAAACAGAATTCTGAGTATTTCCCCAGGTGTGTACATTTAGTGAGGCTCTCAATAAGGGGCCATAGGAATAAGACTTCTGAGTATTTCACAGGTGTGCAGTATTCAGTGATTATCTGAATGAGTGGCCATAAGAAATAAACTGAACACTATATCACCAGTGTAAAATATTCAGTGAGGCTGTGAAAAAGTGGCCCTATGAAACAGACTTCTGATTACTCCACATGTGTGTGTTATTCACTTATTGTCTGAATGAGTAGCCATATGACATAAACTTCTCATTATTCTTTACGTGTGCATTATTCAAACAGGTTCTGTATGAGCGTCCATACAAAATAGACTCCTGACACTCCACCAGGTGTGTATTTTTCAGTGATTCCCAGAATGAGAGTTCATATGAAATAGACTCCTGAGTATCACCTTGGTGTGCATCATTCAGGGATGCACTTAATTTGTGGCTAACTTAAACAGCGTCCTGACTACTCCAGATAAGTTCATTATTCACTGAAGCTCTGAATGAGAGGCCATATAAAATAGGCACTTGAATATTGCCAAGTTGTGAATTTTTCAATAAGGCTCTGAATGAGTGGTAGTATGGAATAGAATCCTGATGATTCCCCAGGTGTTTATCATTCAGGGAGGAACTGAATGAGTGGCTATATGAAACAGACTCCAGACTATTAACCTGGTGTGCATTATTCACTAAGGCTCTAAATGAATGGCTATATGAAGTAGACTCTTAACTCTTCCCCAGGTGTGTATTATTGAATGAGACTCTGAATAAGTGGGCATAAAAAAGTAACTCCTGTCTATTGCCCAGGTGTGCATTATTTACAGAGATTCTGAATGTGTAGCCATTTGAAGTAGACTATTGATTATTTCCCAGGGGTGTAATATTCACTGAGGTAATGAATGAGTGGCCATATGAAAAAGATTTCTGACTATTCAGATATACATATTATTCACTGAAACAGTGAAAGAGTGGCCTTATGAAATAGACCCCATTTTACTCCACAGGTGTGAATTACTCCTTGATTCTCCAAACGAATCACCATATGAAATAGACTAGTGATTATTCCCCACATGTGCAGTATTCAAAGAGGTTCTGTATGAGTGTCCATATTAAATAGTTTTTTGACTATCTCTCATGTGTGTATCATTCAGGGAGGTGCTTAATTTGGGGCTACCTTAAATAGGGTCCTTACAAATCCACAGCAGTTTATTATACACTGAAGCTTTGAATGAAAGACCATATGAAATAAACTCCTGACTATTGCCCCATTGTGCTTTATTTGGTAATGCTGTGGTTGAGTGGCCATATGGCATGGACTCTGACTGTTCCCCAGGTGTGTATCATTCAGTGAGTTTCCAAACAAGTGACCATGTAAAATAGACTCCTGACTATATTATTTTTACTATTTCTCAGCTGTGCATTTTCCACTGAGGCACTGGGTGAATGGTCATATCAAATAGACTTTAGACTATTTTCCAGGTGTGCATTATTCAGTGAGTTTCTGAATAAGTGGCAATATAAAATAGAATCCTGAGTATTTTAAGGTATATATGATTCTTCGCTGAGGTTGTGAATGAGTGGCCATGTGAAATACACTCCTGACATTTCCATAGGTCTGTATTATTCAGTGAGACTCTGAATGAGTGGCCATGTAAAAGAGACTCCTGTATACTGCTAAGGTATGCATTTTTAGGTTCATCTCTAAATGAGTGGCTATACAAAATAGAATCCTGACTTTCCCCATGGAATATGTTATTCAGTGAGTCTCTGAATATGTGGCTATAGAAAATAGAATTCTGACTACAATACAGAATATTCAGTGAAGCTCTGAAAAAGATGCCATATGTAATAGCATCCTGAGTATTCCCCAGGTATGCATTATTCACTGAGGCTCTGAAACTTTGGCCATATAAAAGTCTCCTGACTAGTTCACAGGTGAGTATTACTCAATGAGGCTTTGAGTTAGTGGCCATATGGAATAGACTTCTGACTATTTTTCAGGTCTGTATTATTTACTCAGACTCTGAATATGTGGGCATATGAAGTAGAGTACTGACTATTCCAAAGTTGTGCATTACTCACTCAGGGTTTGATTTGTGGCCATATAAAATAGACCAATGTCTAATCCACACGTGTGCATTATTCACTAAAGCTGTAAATGAGTGGCTATATAAATCTTACTCTTCCCAAGTTGTGTATTACTCAGTGAGGTTCTCCATGTGTGATCATATGAAACAGGATGCTGTCTATCCCAAATAATTTTATTATTAAATGAATTTCTGAATTAGTGCCTACATAAAATAGACTACTGTGTACTGTACATTTGTGCATTATTCGCTGAGGCTATGAGTCAATGGCCATATGAAATAGAATTCTGATAATTCCACAGGTGTGTATTACTCACTGAGGCACTGAATGAGTGGCTGTGTGAAATACACTCCTGGCTACTCCAACAGGTGTGTATTATTCACTGAGGCTCTGAATGACTGTTCATACGACATAGCCTCCTGATTACTGACCATATGTGCATTACTCAATGAGATTCTTAAACAACTGTCATATGAAATAGAATCCTGACTATTTCCCAGGTGTACATCATTCAGTAATGCTCTGATTGAGTGGCTATATATCATAGACTCTAACTAGTCCACAGGTGTGTATCATTCACTGAGATTCTGAATACGTGGCCACATGAAATAGATTCTTGACTATTTTCCACGTGTGTATTACTTCCTAAGGGTATGGATGAGTGGCTACATAAAAGAGCCTCTTGACTGTTCCTCACATGTGCATTTTCCACTGAGACACTGAATGAACCATCATATAAAATAGACTCCAGACTATTTCGCAGGTGTGCATTATTCCATGAGTCTCTGAATGAGTGGCCATATAAAATAGATTTTTGAGTATTCCCCAGGTATGTATCATTCAATGAGGCTCTGAATGAGTGGACATGATAAATACACTCCTGACATTTCCATAAATGTGTATTATTAGCATTCCTATACACCAATAACAGACTTAAGAGAATCAAATCAAGAATGAACTGCCATTCACAATTGCTACAAAGAGAAAAAAAATACCTAGGAATACAACTTACAAGGAATGTAAGGGACCTCTTCAAGGAAAACTACAAACCACCGCTCAATGAATTAAGAGAGGACACAAACAGATGGAGAAACATTCCATGTTCATGATTAGAAAGAATCAATATCGTGAAAATGGCTATACTGCCCAAAGTAATTTATGAAATCAATGCTTTCCTCATCATGATACCATTGAATTATTTCAGAGAACTGGAAAAACCACCATGAACTTCATATGGAACCAAAAGAGAGCCCACATAGCCAAGTCGATTCTAAGCAAAAAGAACACAGCGGGAGGCTTCACACTACCAGACTTCAAACTATACTACAAGGCTACAGTAATCAAAACAGCATGGTACTGGTACCAAAACAGAGATATAGACCAATGAAACAGAACAGAGGCATCAGAGGCAAATCAACATATCTACAACCATAAAATTTTTGATAAACCAGACAAAAACAAGCAATAAAAAAATTTCCTGTTGAATAAATGGTGTTGGGAAAACTGGTTAGCCATGTGCAGAAAGCAGAAACTGGTCTTCTTCCTGACACCTTACACTAAAATTAACTCCAGATGGATTAAAGACTTAAACATAAGACCTGGCACCATAAAAACCCTAGAAGAAAATCTAGGCAAAACCATTCAGAACATAGGAGTAGGCAAGGACTTCATAACCAAAACACCAAAAGCATTGACAACAAAAGCCAAAATAGAAAAATGGGACCTAATCAAACACAGCTTCTGCACAGAAAAAGAAACAGTCACTAGAGTGAATCAGCAACCAACAGATTGAGAAAAAATCTTTGCAGTTTACCAAACTGACAAAGGGCTGATATCCAGAATTTACAAAGAACTCAAAAAAATTGACAGGAATAAAACAACCATCCCATTCAAAAATGGGCAAAGTATATGAACAGACATTTTACAAAAGGAGACATACATGAGGCCAACAAACACATGAAAAAATGCTCATCATCACTGGTCATTAGAGAGATGCAAATCAAAACCACATTGAGATATCATCTCATGCCAGTTAGAATGGCGATCATTAAAAAATCTGGAGACAACAGATGCTGGAGAGGATGTGGAGAAATAGGAACACTCTTACACTGTTGGTGGAAGTGTAAATTAGTTCAACCATTGTGGAAGACAGTGTGGAGATTCCTCAAGGACCTAGAAATAGAAATTCCATTTGACCCAGCAATCCCATTACTGGGTATATATCCAAAGGACTATAAATCGTTCTACTATAAGGACACATGCACACGAATGTTCATTGCAGCACTGTTTACAATAGTAAAGACCTGGAACCAACACAAATGCCCATCAATAATAGACTAGACTGGAAAAGTGTGGCACATAGACACCATGGAATATTATGCAGCAATCAAAAATGATGAGTTTTTGTTCTTTGTAAGAACATGGAGGAATCTGGAGAACATCATTCTCAGCAAACTGACACAAGAACAGAAAACGAAGTACCACATATTCTCACTCATAGGTGGGTGAGAAAAGTGAGAACACGTGGACAGAGGGAGGGGGTACTACACACTGGGGTGTATTGGGGGGAATAGGGGAGGAACAGTGTGTGGGGAGTAGGGAAGTGATAGCCTGGGGAGAAATGCCAAATATGAGTGAAGGGGTGGAAGGCAGCAAAACACAATGCCATGTATGTTTCTATGCAACTATCTTGCACGTTCTGCACATGTAACCCAAAACCTTAACTGCAATAAAAATTTATAAAGGTAATAAGATAAATAAATAAATAAATATTCACATAAAAAAAGAAAGAGACTCCTGAATACTTGCAGGGGTTCATTTTTAGTTTGGGATCTGAAAGAGTGTCTTTATGGAATTGAAAGCTGACTTTTTCTCAGGTGTTCATTATTCAGTGCAGTTCTTAGTGAGAGACCATATGTAATAATGTCCTGAGTATGCACAGTATGCATTAGTCACTGAGGCTCTGAATGTTTGGTCATAAGAAAGAGCCTCCTGACTATTCCTCAGGTGTGTAGTATTTAATGAGGCTTTGAGCTAGTGATTAGATAAAATGGATTTCTTTTACTTCTTTCTTTTTTTTTAGGAAAGGAAAAGAGAGGAAGAAAAAGAGGGAGAGAGAACAGGAATATTGCTTTATTCTATAAATGGGTATTAATAATGACTGATCATTATTTTGTGTATTTAAAATGGAGAATGTATATTTTATTTATCTAAAGTGGAGAGTTCTACAAGTGCTTATTAAGTTTACTTGTTACTGATCTGAGTTCAGATTCTGGATATCCTTATTAGTTTTCTGTTTCATTGAGTCTAAATCTCCTTATGGGTCTTATGTATCTGGGTGTTAGGATGCATTGATCCTTATACCACTCTATCTTTGTTGGTTTAAAATCTGTTTTATCAAATTCATGAATTGTAACTCCTTTTTTAATTTATTTGTTTTTGTTCTCTATTTGGTTGGTAAATCTTTCTCCAACCCTTTGTTTTTAGTCTTTGTGTATCTTTGGATATGAAATGGGTCTGGATATAGTATACCATTAGGTTTTGGCTGTATCTTTTAATTAGAAAATTTAGTCGATTTCAATTTAAGATTACTGCCATTTGATGTTAACTGGCTATTTGATCCATTTGTTGATGTAAATTCTTCTTTATGTTGATGCTCTTTACTTTTTGGTATATTTTTAGAAAGGCTAATACTGGTTGTTCCTTTCTGCGTGTAATGCTTCTTTCAGAAGTTTTTGTAAAGCAGGCCTGGTGGTAATAAAATCTCTGAGTACTTGCTTGTTCATAAAAGATTTTATTTTTCCTTCAATTGTGAAGCTTAGTTTGGCAGGATATGAAATTCTGGGCTGAAAGTTCTGTTCTTTGAGGATGTTAAATATCAGCCCCACTCTCTTCTGGCTTGTAGGGTTTCTACTGAGAGATCTGCTGTAAGTCTAATAGGCTTCCCTTTGTGGGTAACCTGACCTTTCTCTCTGGCTGCCCTTAGTATTTTCTCCTTCATTTCAACCCTGGTGAATCTAATGATTATGTGTCTTGGGGTTGCTCTTCTTAAGGAATATCTTTGTGGTGTTCTCTGTATTACCTGAGGTTGAATGGTATCCTGCTTTGCTAGATTGGGAAAATTCTCCTGGATAATATCCTGAAGAGTATTTTCCAGCTGGGATTCATTCTCTCCATCACATTCAGGTACACCTATCAAACGTAAATTAGGTCTTTTCACATAGTCCCATAATTCTTGGAGACTTTGCTCATTCCTTTTTATCCTTTATTCTCTATTCTTGTCTTCTCATTCCATTTCATTATATTGGTCTTCGACCTCTGATATTTTTTCTTCTGCTTGATCAATTCGGCTATTCAAACTTGTGCATATTTCACTAAGTTCTCATATTGTATTTTTCAACTCCATTAGTTCATTTATATTCCTCTCTATATTGTCCATTCTTTTTAAAATTTTGTCTAACCTTCTTTCAAAGTTCTTAGTTTCTTTACATTGGGTTAGAACAAGTTGTTTCAATTCCCATAAGTTTTTTACCATCCACCTTCTAAAGCCTCCTTCAGATACTGGAACACAGTCCTCTTCCATTAGGGCTTGTTCTGTTGCTGATGAGGAATTGCTATCCTGTAGAGGAGAGGGTTCTGACTTTCGGTTTCTCGGCCTTTTTAGGCTGTTTTTTTCCCTTTATTGTGAATTTATCCATCTGATGTCTTTACAATTAGCGCCTTTCTGATTAAGTTCCTGAGAGGATGTCCAGTTTATTGATTCCCAGTGCTGGAATCCGAGCAACCCACTGTGCCGGCCAAAACAGCAGTGATAAGAGTGATGGTGGTCTTCTGCCTGGGAATCTCTGGTCTGGCTTCCTTCTTGAGTCCTCAACAAGCGGCTCTGCCTTCCTGAGCTCCAAACACCCGTCAGTAGGGGAACCAGTCCCTTACTGTGCAAGAGCTGCTGCCGGCGACGACAAAACCGCTGCACTGGCCACAGAAGTCGCGCTGGCGACCGGGGCTCCTCCACTGGAAATCTTCTGGTCCATGGAGATGAAAATTCTCTAAAATATGGTGTCCTCACGTTTTCTGAGCTTTCACTGGGAGCTACAATCCCGAGCTGTTAGCGATCAGCCATCTTGGATCCTCGTTCTCCAAAATGGATTTCTTACTATTTCTAAGGTCTGTATTATTCAGTGAGGCTCTGAATGAGTGGCCATATGAAATAGACTCTGACTATTCCCCAGGTGTGTATTACTCACTCAGGCTTTGATTTTGTGGCCATATAAAATAGACTAGTGTCTATTCCACACGTGTGCATTATTCACTGAGGCTCTAAATGAGTGGCTATATGAAGTAGACTATTAACTCTTTCTCAGGTGTGTATTATTCACTGAGGCTCTGAATGAGTGGCCATATAAAATAGACTCCTGACTATTTCCCAGGTGTGCATTATTTACAGAGACTCTGAATGTGTAGCCATTTGAAGTAGACCCTTGACTATTTCCCAGGTGTGTATTATTCACAGAGGCCCTGAATGAGTGGCCATATGAAATAGACTCTGACTATTCCACAGGTGTGCATTATTCACTGAGGCTCTGAATGAGTGGCCATATGAAATAGACTCGATTTTACTCCACAGGTGTGTATTATTCACTGAGGCTCTGAATGAGTGGCCATATAAAATAGATTAGTGATTATTCTTCACATGTGTATTATTTAAAGAAATTCTGTATGAGTGTCCATATCAAATAGACTCCTGACTGTCACCCAGGTGTGTATTATTTAGAAGCTTAATTTGTGTCTATCTTAAATAGGGTTCTGACTACTCCACAGGTGTTCATTATTCACTGAAGCTCTGAATGAAAGGCCATATGAAATAGACTCTGACTATGGCCCCATTGTGCATTATTCAGTAAGGCTCTGAATGAGTGGCCATATGAAATAGACTCTGACTATTCCACAGGTGTGTATCATTCAGTGAGGCTCTGAATGAGTGGCCATATAAAATAGACTCCTGACTGTCACCCAGGTGTGTATTATTCACTGAGGCTCTGAGTGGCCATATAAAATAGACTCCTGACTATTCCACAGGTGTGCATTATTCACTGAGGCTCTGAATGAGTGGCCATATAAAATAGACTCCTGACTATTCCACAGGTGTGCATTATTCAGTGAGGCTCTGAATGAGTGGCCATATAAAATAGACTCCTGACTATTCCACAGGTGTGCATTATTCACTGAGGCTCTGAATGAGTGGCCATATGAAATAGACTCCTGACTATTCCACAGGTGTGCATTATTCAGTGAGGCTCTGAATGAGTGGCCATATAAAATAGACTCCTGACTATTCCACAGGTGTGCATTATTCAGTGAGGCTCTGAATGAGTGGCCATATAAAATAGACTCCTGACTATTCCACAGGTGTGCATTATTCAGTGAGGCTCTGAATGAGTGGCCATATAAAATAGACTCCTGACTATTCCACAGGTGTGCATTATTCAGTGAGGCTCTGAATGAGTGGCCATATGAAATAGAATCCTGACTATTCCACAGGTGTGCATTATTCACTGAGGCTCTGAATGAGTGGCCATATAAAATAGACTCCTGACTATTCCTCAGGTGTGTAGTATTTAATGAGGCTTTGAGTTAGTGGCCATATGGAATAGACTTCTGACTATTTTTCAGGTCTGTATTATTTACTCAGACTCTGAATATGTGGGCATATGAAGTAGAATACTGACTATTCCAAAGTTGTGCATTACTCACTCAGGCTTTGATTTGTGGCCATATAAAATAGACCAATGTCTAATCCACACGTGTGCATTATTCACTAAAGCTGTAAATGAGTGGCTATATAAATCTTACTCTTCCCAAGTTGTGTATTACTCAGTGAGGTTCTCCATGTGCGATCATATGAAACAGGATGCTGTCTATCCCAAATAATTTTATTATTAAATGAATTTCTGAATTAGTGCCTACATAAAATAGACTACTGTGTACTGTACATTTGTGCATTATTCGCTGAGGCTATGAGTCAATGGCCATATGAAATAGAATTCTGATAATTCCACAGGTGTGTATTACTCACTGAGGCACTGAATGAGTGGCTATGTGAAATACACTCCTGGCTACTCCAACAGGTGTGTATTATTCACTGAGGCTTTGAATGACTGTTCATACGACATAGCCTCCTGCTTACTGACCATATGTGCATTACTCAATGAGACTCTTAAACAATTGTCATATGAAATAGAATCCTGACTATTTCCCAGGTGTACATCATTCAGTAATGCTCTGATTGAGTGGCTATATATCATAGACTCTAACTAGTCCACAGGTGTGTATCATTCACTGAGATTCTGAATACGTGGCCACATGAAATAGATTCTTGACTATTTTCCACGTGTGTATTACTTCCTAAGGGTATGGATGAGTGGCTACATAAAAGAGCCTCTTGACTGTTCCTCACATGTGCATTTTCCACTGAGACACTGAATGAACCATCATATAAAATAGACTCCAGACTATTTCGCAGGTGTGCATTATTCCATGTGTCTCTGAATGAGTGGCCATATAAAATAGATTTTTGAGTATTCCCCAGGTATGTATCATTCAATGAGGCTCTGAATGAGTGGACATGATAAATACACTCCTGACATTTCCATAAATGTGTATTATTAGCATTCCTATACACCAATAACAGACTTAAGAGAATCAAATCAAGAATGAACTGCCATTCACAATTGCTACAAAGAGAAAAAAAAAAACCTAGGAATACAACTTACAAGGAATGTAAGGAACCTCTTCAAGGAAAACTACAAACCACCGCTCAATGAATTAAGAGAGGACACAAACAGATGGAGAAACATTCCATGTTCATGATTAGAAAGAATCAATATCGTGAAAATGGCTATACTGCCCAAAGTAATTTATGAAATCAATGCTTTCCTCATCATGATACCATTGAATTATTTCAGAGAACTGGAAAAACCACCATGAACTTCATATGGAACCAAAAGAGAGCCCACATAGCCAAGTCGATTCTAAGCAAAAGAACACAGCGGGAGGCTTCACTACCAGACTTCAAACTATACTACAAGGCTACAGTAATCAAAACAGCATGGTACTGGTACCAAAACAGAGATATAGACCAATGAAACAGAACAGAGGCATCAGAGGCAAATCAACATATCTACAACCATAAAATTTTTGATAAACCAGACAAAACAAGCAATAAAAATTTCCTGTTGAATAAATGGTGTTGGGAAAACTGGTTAGCCATGTGCAGAAAGCAGAAACTGGTCTCTTCCTGACACCTTACACTAAAATTAACTCCAGATGGATTAAAGACTTAAACATAAGACCTGGCACCATAAAACCCTAGAAGAAAATCTAGGCAAAACCATTCAGAACATAGGAGTAGGCAAGGACTTCATAACCAAAACACCAAAAGCATTGACAACAAAAGCCAAAATAGAAAAATGGGACCTAATCAAACACAGCTTCTGCACAGAAAAAGAAACAGTCACTGAGTGAATCGGCAACCAACAGATTGAGAAAAATCTTTGCAGTTTACCAAACTGACAAAGGGCTGATAACCAGAATTTACAAAGAACTCAAAAATTGACAGGAATAAAACAACCATCCCATTCAAAATGGGCAAAGTATATGAACAGACATTTTACAAAAGGAGACATACATGAGGCCAACAAACACATGAAAAATGCTCATCATCACTGGTCATTAGAGATGCAAATCAAAACCACATTGAGATATCATCTCATGCCAGTTAGAATGGCGATCATTAAAAATCTGGAGACAACAGATGCTGGAGAGGATGTGGAGAAATAGGAACACTCTTACACTGTTGGTGGAAGTGTAAATTAGTTCAACCATTGTGAAGACAGTGTGGAGATTCCTCAAGGACCTAGAAATAGAAATTCCATTTGACCCAGCAATCCCATTACTGGGTATATATCCAAAGGACTATAAATCGTTCTACTATAAGGACACATGCACACGAATGTTCATTGCAGCACTGTTTACAATAGTAAAGACCTGGAACCAACACAAATGCCCATCAATAATAGACTGACTGGAAAATGTGGCACATAGACACCATGGAATATTATGCAGCAATCAAAATGATGAGTTTTGTTCTTTGTAAGAACATGGAGGAATCTGGAGAACATCATTCTCAGCAAACTGACACGAGAACAGAAAACAAATTACCACATATTCTCACTCATAGGTGGGTGAGAAAAGTGAGAACACATGGACAGAGGGAGGGTACTACACACTGGGGTGTATTGGGGAATAGAGGAACAGTGTGTGGGGGAGTAGGAAGTGATAGCCTGGGAGAAATGCCAAATATGAGTGAAGGGGTGGAAGGCAGCAAAACACAATGCCATGTATGTTTCTATGCAACTATCTTGCGTTCTGCACATGTAACCCAAAACCTTAACTGCAATAAAAATTTATAAAGGTAATAAGATAAATAAATAAAAAATATTCACATAAAAAAGAAAGAGACTCCTGAATACTTGCAGGGTTCATTTTAGTTTGGGATCTGAAAGAGTGTCTTTATGGAATTGAAAGCTGACTTTTTCTCAGGTGTTCATTATTCAGTGCAGTTCTTAGTGAGAGGCCATATGTAATAATGTCCTGAGTATGCACAATATGCATTAGTCACTGAGGCTCTGAATGTTTGGTCATAAGAAAGAGCCTCCTGACTATTCCTCAGGTGTGTAGTATTTAATGAGGTTTTGAGTTAGTGATTAGATAGAATGGATTTCTTTTTTTCTTTCTTTTTTTTTAGGAAAGGAAAAGAGAGGAAGAAAAAGAGGGAGAGAGAACAGGAATATTGCTTTATTCTATAAATGGGTATTAATAATGGCCGATTATTATTTTGTGTATTTAAAATGGAGAATGTATATTTTATGTATCTAAAGTGGAGAGCTCTACAAGTGCTTATTAAGTTTACTTGTTACTGATCTGAGTTCAGATTCTGGATATCCTTATTAGTTTTCTGTTTCATTGAGTCTAAATCTCCTTATGGGTATTATGTATCTGGGTGTTAGGATGCATTGATCCTTATACCACTCTATCTTTGTTGGTTTGAAATCTGTTTTATCAAATTCATGAATTGTAACTCCTTTTTTATATTATTTGTTTTTGTTCTCTATTTGGTTGGTAAATCTTTCTCCAACCCTTTGTTTTTAGTCTTTGTGTATCTTTGGATATGAAATGGGTCTGGATATAGTATACCATTAGGTTTTGGCTGTATCTTTTAATTAGAAAATTTAGTCGATTTCAATTTAAGATTACTGCCATTTGATGTTAACTGGCTATTTGATCCATTTGTTGATGTAAATACTTCTTTATGTTGATGCTCTTTATATTTTAGTATATTTTTAGAAAGGCTAATACTGGTTGTTCCTTTCTGCATGTAATGCTTCTTTCAGAAGTTTTTGTAAAGCAGGCCTGGTGGTAATGAAATCTCTGAGTACTTGCTTGTTCATAAAAGATTTTATTTTTCCTTCAATTGTGAAGCTTAGTTTGGCAGGATATGAAATTCTGGGCTGAAAGTTCTGTTCTTGAGGATGTTAAATATCAGCCCCACTCTCTTCTGGCTTGTAGGGTTTCTACTGAGAGATCTGCTGTAAGTCTAATAGGCTTCCTTTGTGGGTAACCTGACCTTTCTCTCTGGCTGCCCTTAGTATTTTCTCCTTTGTTTCAACCCTGGTGAATCTAACGATTATGTGTCTTGGGGTTGCTCTTCTTAAGGAATATCTTTGTGGTGTTCTCTGTATTACCTGAGGTCGAATGCTATCCTGCTTTGCTAGATTGGGAAAATTCTCCTGGATAATATCCTGAAGAGTATTTTCCAGCTGGGATTCATTCTCTCCATCACATTCAGGTACACCTATCAAACGTAAATTAGGTCTTTTCACATAGTCCCATAATTCTTGGAGACTTTGCTCATTCCTTTTTATCCTTTTTTCTCTATTCTTGTCTTCTCGTTCCATTTCATTATATTGGTCTTTGACCTCTGATATCTTTTCTTCTGCTTAATCAATTCAGCTATTCAAACTTGTGCATATTTCACTAAGTTCTCATATTGTATTTTTCAACTCCATTAGTTCATTTATATTCCTCTCTATATTGTCCATTCTTTTTAAAATTTTGTCTAACCTTCTTTCAAATTTCTTAGTTTCTTTACATTGGGTTAGAACAAGTTGTTTCAATTCCCATAAGTTTTTTACCATCCACCTTCTAAAGCCTCCTTCAGATACTGGAACACAGTCCTCTTCCATTAGGGCTTGTTCTGTTGCTGATGAGGAATTGCTATCCCCTGTAGAGGGAGAGGGGTTCTGACTTTCGGTTTTCTCGGCCTTTTTAGGCTGTTTTTTCCCTTTATTGTGAATTTATCCATCTGATGTCTTTACAATTAGCGCCTTTCTGATTAAGTTCCTGAGAGGATGTCCAGTTTATTGATTCCCAGTGCTGGAATCCGAGCAACCCACTGTGCCAGCCAAAACAGCAGTGATAAGAGTGATGGTGGTCTTCTGCCTGGGAATCTCTGGTCTGGCTTCCTTCTTGAGTCCTCAACAAGCGGCTCTGCCTTCCTGAGCTCCAAACACCAGTCAGTAGGGGAACCAGTCCGTTTACTGTGCACGAACAGCTGCCGTGCCGAGGCGACGACAAAACCGCTGCACTGGCCACAGAAGTCGCGCTGGCGACCCGCGGGGCTCCTCCACCGGAAATCTTCTGGTCCGGGGAAGATAAAAATTTCTCCTAAAATATGGTGTCCTCACGTTTTCTGAGCTTTCACTGGGAGCTACAATCCCGAGCTGTTAGCGATCAGCCATCTTGGATCCTCGTTCTCCAAAATGGATTTCTTACTATTTCTAAGGTCTGTATTATTGACAGAGACATTTATTAAGAAACAAGGACAGACTAATACTATTTTAAAATTTTGCATTACCCACACAGGATTTTGCATAAAAATAGGCCAGTGTCTCTTCCACAAGAGTGCATTATTCTCTGTGGCTCTAAATGAGTGGCTTTATCAAATTCATGAATTGCAACTCTTTTTTTTAATTTATTTGTTTTGTTCTCTATTTGATTGGTAAATCTTTCTCCAACCCTTTGTTTTAGTCTTTGTGTATCTTTGGATATGAAATGGGTCTGGATATAGTATACCATTAGGTTTTGGCTGTATCTTTTAATTAGAAAATTTAGTCGATTTCAATTTAAGATTACTGCCATTTGATGTTAACTGGCTATTTTATCCATTTGTTGATGTAAATTCTTCTTTATGTTGATGCTCTTTACTTTTTGGTATATTTTAGAAAGGCTAATACTGGTTGTTCCTTTCTGTGTGTAATGCTTCTTTCAGAAGTTTTTGTAAAAACAGGCCTGGTGGTAATAAAATCTCTGAGTACTTGCTTGTTCATAAAGATTTTATTTTTCCTTCAATTGTGAAGCTTAGTTTGGCAGGATATGAAATTCTGGGCTGAAAGTTCTGTTCTTTGAGGATGTTAAATATCAGCCCCCACTCTCTTCTGGCTTGTAGGGTTTCTACTGAGAGATCTGCTGTAAGTCTAATAGGCTTCCCTTTGTGGGTAACCTGACCTTTCTCTCTGGCTGCCCTTAGTATTTTCTCCTTTGTTTCAACCCTGGTGAATCTAATGATTATGTGTCTTGGGGTTGCTCTTCTTAAGGAATATCTTTGTGGTGTTCTCTGTATTACCTGAGGTTGAATGGTATCCTGCTTTGCTAGATTGGGAAAATTCTCCTGGATAATATCCTGAAGAGTATTTTCCAGCTGGGATTCATTCTCTCCATCACATTCAGGTACACCTATCAAACGTAGATTAGGTCTTTTCACATAGTCCCATAATTCTTGGAGACTTTGCTCATTCCTTTTTATCCTTTATTCTCTATTCTTGTCTTCTCGTTCCATTTCATTATATTGGTCTTTGACCTCTGATATCTTTTCTTCTGCTTGATCAATTCAGCTATTCAAACTTGTGCATATTTCACTAAGTTCTCATATTGTATTTTTCAACTCCATTAGTTCATTTATATTCCTTTCTATATTGTCCATTCTTTTTAACATTTTGTCTAACCTTTTTTTCAAAGTTCTTAGTTTCTTTACATTGGTTTAGAACAAGTTGTTTCAATTCCCAGGGTTTTTACCATCCACCTTCTAAAGCCTCCTTCAGATACTGGAACACAGTCCTCTTCCATTAGGGCTTGTTCTGTTGCTGATGAGGAATTGCTATCCCCTGTAGAGGGAGAGGGGTTCTGACTTTCGGTTTTCCCGGCCTTTTTAGGCTGTTTTTTTCCCCTTTATTGTGAATTTATCCATCTGATGTCTTTACAATTAGCGCCTTTCTGATTAAGTTCCTGAGAGGATGTCCAGTTTATTGATTCCCAGTGCTGGAATCCGAGCAACCCACTGTGCCGGCCAAAACAGCAGTGATAAGAGTGATGGTGGTCTTCTGCCTGGGAATCTCTGGTCTGGCTTCCTTCTTGAGTCCTCAACAAGCGGCTCTGCCTTCCTGGAGCTCCAAACACCCGTCAGTAGGGGAACCAGTCCCGTTTACTGTGCACGAAGAGCTGCCGTGCCGAGGCGACGACAAAACCGCTGCACTGGCCACAGAAGTCGCGCTGGCGACCCGCGGGGCTCCTCCACCGGAAATCTTCTGGTCCGTGGAAGATGAAAATTCCTCCTAAAATATGGTGTCCTCACGTTTTCTGAGCTTTCACTGGGAGCTACAATCCCGAGCTGTTAGCGATCAGCCATCTTGGATCCTCGTTCTCCAAAATGGATTTCTTACTATTTCTAAGGTCTGTATTATTGACAGAGACAGTTATTAAGTGGGCACAAGGAATAGACTCGTCACTATTTCAAAATTTTGCATTACCCACACAGGCTTTTATTTTGTGGCCACAAAAAATAGGCCAGTGTCTCTTCCACAAGAGTGCATTATTCTCTGTGGCTCTAAATGAGTGGCTATATGAAGTAGACTATTAACTCTTTCTCAGGTGTTTATTATTGAATGAGACTCTGAATCAGTGGGCATAAAAAAGAGACTCCCGTCTGTTGCTCAGGTGTGCATTATTTACAGAGACTCTGAATGTGTAGCCATTTGAAGTAGACCCTTGACTATTTCCGAGAAGAGTATTATTCACAGAGGCCCTGAATGAGTGGCCATATGCAAAAGATTTCTGGCTACTCCAGATACATATATTATTTACTGAAACACTAAAAGTGTGGCCATATGAAATAGACTCGATTTTACTCCACAGTTGTCCGTTATTCATTGATTCTCTAAAGGAATCACCATATAAAATAGATTAGTGATTATTCTTCACATGTGTATTATTTAAAGAAATTCTGTATGAGTGTCCCTATCAAATAGACTCCTGACTGTCACCCAGGTGTGTATTATTTAGGAAGGTGCTTAATTTGTGTCTATCTTAAATAGGGTTCTGACTACTCCACAGGTGTTCATTATTCACTGAAGCTCTTAATGAAAGGCCATATGAAATAGACTCCTGACTATGGCCCCATTGTGCATCATTCAGTAAGGCTCTGAATGAGGGCCATGAATAGAATTCAAAAATTTGGTATTCAGTGAGATACTGAATGTGGTCATATGAAACAGGATCCTGACTATTACTGTGTATTCACTGAGGCTGAGGCCATATGAAATAGACTCCTAATATTCACTAGTATTCCATGTGTGCATTATTCACTGATTCTCTGAGGCCATATAAAGACTGACTCTTCCCAGTGTGTATTATTTCCTAATGAGTCACCAAATAAATAGACTTCTGATTATTCCAGGTGTGTCATTCAGGATCTCAGAATGTTATATGAATTAGATCCTCAGTACACAGACAATTATTCACTGAGGCTTAAATGAGGTTCATATTAACAGAATCCTGACAATTCCTGTTTGTATCATTCAGTGAGGCTCTGAATGATTCATATAAAAGTCTCCTGAGTACTCAGGTGTGAATTATTCATTCAAGCTCTGAATGAGTGGCCATGTGAAATACATCCTGACTTTTCCCAGTTGTGTATTATTCAGTGAGGCTTGAAATGAGGTATATGAAACAGACTCAGTACTACAGTGCATTATTCACTGAGCTGAATGAGAAAGCATAACAGAGTCCTTTATTTTCTGTATGCATTATTCACTGAGGCTGAATATGTGGCATATAAAATAGATTAGTGAATATTTCACACAGGTGTATTCTTCTGAGTCTCTGAATGCATTGCATAAATAGACTTTTGAGAATTCTCCAGTATTATTGTGAGCTCTGAATGAGTGGCACATGAAATAAACTCCACACTGTTTTAGGTGCATATTCACTGAGCTCTGAAAGATGAAATGAAAGAGACCTGACTATTCACAGGTGTGCATTATTCAGTGAGGATTGAGTATATGAAATGTGACTATTCAGGTATATCACTCAGAGGCAGAGAGAGGAATAAAATAAACTCTGACTATTCCCCAGTGCATTATTTATGAGGCTCTGAATGAGTGGCCATATGATAGACCTGACTATTAAGTGTATTCAGTGAGGCTCTGAATGAGCATATGAAATAGACTCTGACTGTTCCACAGTGCATATTCCACTGGCTTTGAGTGCCATGAAATAGACTCCATACTCCACAGGTGTGCATTATTCACTGAGGCTGAATTAATATCCATGAAAATAGACAAAGATTCTCCAGGTGTGTATATCAGTGAGGAAGAAAATGTGGCCATATTAATTAGATTCCCAGGTGTGTATTATTCACTGAGGCCTCATGAAACAGACTTGACTACTCAGCCATTCAGTGACACAGAATGAGGAGAAAAGAGACTCAGGGAGCAAGTGGCTCAGAATACAGGATTGAGCTCTTGAATGAGAGATGGTGCAGCTGGTCAGGAGGGGCGTCCACCATTGATGATGAAGGCACCCACTTAAGTACCGCCAGGACACAGCTGCCGAGGCAACCTGCCATAACAGAGAGACCCAGTCCACAGCAGAAGGGAGGAGCAACAGTGAGCTAGGTCAGAGCCCGGCAGGCAACAGTGAATAGACTGCCATCTAGTGGGCAGGACAGTGCAACAGATAATCATAAAGAAAGCCCCAACTCCCTGAGACAGAGCATCTAAGGGTGAAAAAAGAGTGGTGTTTTATGATTGCAGCAGACATAACAACCTCCCAACAACCTGAATGAACAACGGAGCTCAGCTCAGCACTGGAGCTCCTATAAAGCACAGACTGTCTCCTCAAGCAGCTCCTGACCCCTGTATATCCAAGGAGTCACCCCAGAAAGGACTAATCAGACTGACATTTGGCTGGCATCATTCTGAACAAGGAAAGAGAAGAAACTGGTATCATCCTCATTGTGCAGCTGCTGCAGGTATACCCCAGACAAGCAGGGCCTGGAGGGACCTCAGCACCATACAGCAGAGAGGATAGATATTAAAGGGAAAACTAAGTAACAGAAATACTTCATCATCAACCTCAGTGTCCACACAGAGACCCAATTGAAAAATCAGCAATACTAAGACGACAGGCGGATAAATCCATAAAGATGGAAGAAACCAGCGCAAAAGGAGGAAAACACCCGAAACCAAAACACCTCACCTCCAGGACCAAAACTCCTCACCAGCAAGGAACAAAGCTGGACAGAGAATGAATGTGACAAAATGACGGAATCAGACTTCAGAAAGTGGATAATGAGAAACTTCAGTGAGCTAAAGGAACATGTTCTAAACCAGTGCAAAGAAACTAAGAACCTAGAAAAAGATTTGAAAAAGATTCGAGGAATTGATAACGAGAATGGACAACTTAGAGAAATATGAATGAATTGAAGGAGCTGAAAAACACACGAGAACTGCAAGCATGCACAAGTTTCAACAGCCGAATTGACCAAGCAGAAGAAAGAATATCAGAAGTTGAAGATCAACTCAATGAAATAAAAAGAAACCAAGATTAAAGAAAAAGCAAAAAAGGAATGAACAAAATTCCAAGAAATGTGGGACTATGAAGAGACCCAACCTACGTTTGATAGGTGTACCAGAATGTGACAAGAGAATGAATCCAAGCTGGAAAACACTTCAGGATATTATCCAGGAAAATTTCCCCAACCTAGCAAGACAGGTCAATACTCAACTCCAGGAAATACAGAGAACACCACAAAGATACTCTAAAGAAGAGCAACCCCAAGGCACATAATCAGATTCACTAGGTTGAAACGAAGGAGAAAATACTAAGGGCAGCCAGAGAGAAAGGTCAGGTCACCCACAAAGGAAGCCCATCAGACTCACAGCAGATCTCTTGGCAGAGACTCTACAAGCAGAAGAGAGTGGGGCCAATATTCAACATCCTTAAAGAAAAGAGATTTCAACCCAGAATTTCATATCCAGCCAAACTGAGCTTCATAAGTGAAGGAAAAATAAAATCTTCACAAACAAGCAAGTACTCAGAGATTTTGTCACCACTAGGCCTGCTTTACAAGAGCTCCTGAAAGAGGCACCACATAGAAAGAAACAACCAGTTCCAGCCATCCTAAAAGCATACCAAATGCTAAAGACCATCAACAAAATGAAGAATATACATGAACCAACAAAAACAGCCAGCTAGCATCAAAATGGCAGTATCAAATTCACACATAACAATATTAACCCTGAATGTAAATGTAAATGCACCAATCAAAAGACACAGACTGGCAAATTGGAAAAAACCAAAACCCATCGGTGTGCTGTATCCAGGAAACCCACCTCACATGCAAAGATACACAAAGGCTCAAAATAAAGGGATGGAGGAAGATTTACCAAGCAAATGGAGAGCAAAAAAAAGCAGGAGTTGCAATTCATCTCTGATAAAATAGACTTTAAAGTAACAAAGATCAAAAGGGACAAAGAAGGTCATTACATAATGGTAAAAGGATCGATACAACAAGAAGAGATAACGATTCTAAATATATATGGACCCAATGTAGGAGCACCCAGATATATAAGGCAAGTTCTTAATGACTTACAAGGACTTAGACTCACACAATAATAGTGGAGACTTTAACACTCCACTGTCAATAGCAGACAGATCAACCAGACAGAAAATTAACAAGGATATCCAGGACTTGAACTCAGACCTGAACAAGCAAACCTGACAGACATTTACAGAACTTCCACCCCAAATACAGAATATACATTCTTCTCAGCACCACATCACATCTCCAAATTGCAACAATAAAGAGCACCTCAGAAATGAACAACTGGAAATAACAAACAGCTGACCAAACCCAATTATAACTGATTTAAAAATGTATTACATGAGAAGAGGAGAGATCCATTGACACTATTCAAAATTGAAAGAGCTAGAGGAGCAAGATCAAAAAGCTCAAAACCTAGCCAAGACAAGAAATAACTAAGATCAGAGCAGAACTGAAGGAGATAGAGACAAGAAAAACCTTCAAAAATCAATAAATCTAAGAGCTGGTTTTTGAAAAGATCAACAAAATAGACAGACCACTAGCCAGACTGATAAAAAGAAGAGAGAACAACCAAATAGATGCAATAAAAACTAAAGGGAAATCACCACAGATTCCACAGAAATTCAAACCATCATCAGAGAATACTACAAACAACTCTATGCACATAAACTAGTAAATCAGGAAGAAATGGATAAATTCCTGACGCCTGTGTCCTCCCAAGCCTAAACCAGGAGGAAGCAAACTATGAATAGACCAATAACAAGGTCTGAAGTTGAGGCAGCAATTAAGAGCCTACCACACAAAAAAGCCCAGGTCCAGATGGGTTCACAGCTGAATTCTACCAGACACAAAGAGGATCTGGTACCATTCCTTCTGAAACTATTCCAAATAATCCAAAAGAGGGAACCCTTCCCAAATCATTTTATGAGACCAACATCATCCTGATACCAAAACCTGGCAGAGACTCAACAAGAAAAGAAAACTTCAGGCCAATATCCATGATGAACATAGATGCAAAATCTTCAATAAAATACTGGCAAACCGATTGCAACAGCACATTAAAAACTTATCCATCATGATCAAGTAGGATTCATCCTGGGATGCAAGGCTGGTTCAACATACGCAAGTCTATAAATGTAATTCACCACATAAACAGAAGCAAAACAAAATCACATGATTATCTCAATTGATGCAGAGAAGGCATTTGACAAAATTCAACAGCCCTTTATGCTAAAAACCCTCAATAAACTTGGTATTGATGGAACATATCTCAAAGTAATAAAAGCTATTTATGACAAACCAACAGCCAATATCATACTTAATGGGCAAAACTGGAAGCATTCCTTTGAAATCCGGCACTAGACAAGGATGCCCTCTCTCACCACTTCTATTCAACATAGTACTGGAAGTTCTAGCCAGAGCAATCAGGCAAGAAAAGAAATAAAGGGTATTCAAATAGGAAAGGTGGAAGCCAAATTGTCTCTATTTGCAGACGACATGATAGTATACCTAGAAGACCCCATCACCTCAGCCCAAAAGCTCCTGCAACTGATAAGCAACTTCAGCAAAGTCTCAGGATATAAAATCAATGTTCAAAAATCACAAGCATTCCTATACACCAATAACAGACTTAAAGAGAACCAAATCAAGAACGAACTGCCATTCACAATTGCTACAAAGAAAATAAAATACCTAGGAATACAACTCACTAGGAATGTAAGGACCTCTTAAGGAAAACTACAAACAACTGCTCAACGAAATAAGAGAGGACACAAACAGATGGAGAAACATTCCATGTTCGTGGTTAGAAGAATCAATATCGTGAAAATGGCTATACTGCCCAAAGTAATTTACACAATCAATGCTATCCCCATCAAACTACCATTGAATTTCTTCACAGAACTGGAAAACCACCATGAATTTCATATGGAACCAAAAAGAGCCCGCATAGCCAAGTCAATTCTAAGCAAAAAGAACACAGCGGAGGCATCACGCTACCAGACTTCAAACTATACTACAAGGCTACAGTAATCAAAACAGCATGGTACTGATACCAAAACCTGGCAGAGACTCAACAAGAAAAGAAAACTTCAGGCCAATATCCATGATGAACATAGATGCAAAATCTTCAATAAAATACTGGCAAACCGATTGCAACAGCACATTAAAAACTTATCCATCATGATCAAGTAGGATTCATCCTGGGATGCAAGGCTGGTTCAACATACGCAAGTCTATAAATGTAATTCACCACATAAACAGAAGCAAAACAAAATCACATGATTATCTCAATTGATGCAGAGAAGGCATTTGACAAAATTCAACAGCCCTTTATGCTAAAACCCTCAATAAACTTGGTATTGATGGAACATATCTCAAAGTAATAAAAGCTATTTATGACAAACCAACAGCCAATATCATACTTAATGGGCAAAACTGGAAGCATTCCCTTTGAAATCCGGCACTAGACAAGGATGCCCTCTCTCACCACTTCTATTCAACATAGTACTGGAAGTTCTAGCCAGAGCAATCAGGCAAGAAAAGAAATAAAGGGTATTCAAATAGGAAAGGTGGAAGCCAAATTGTCTCTATTTGCAGACGACATGATAGTATACCTAGAAGACCCCATCACCTCAGCCCAAAAGCTCCTGCAACTGATAAGCAACTTCAGCAAAGTCTCAGGATATAAAATCAATGTTCAAAAATCACAAGCATTCCTATACACCAATAACAGACTTAAAGAGAACCAAATCAAGAACGAACTGCCATTCACAATTGCTACAAAGAAAATAAAATACCTAGGAATACAACTCACTAGGAATGTAAGGACCTCTTAAGGAAAACTACAAACAACTGCTCAACGAAATAAGAGAGGACACAAACAGATGGAGAAACATTCCATGTTCGTGGTTAGGAAGAATCAATATCGTGAAAATGGCTATACTGCCCAAAGTAATTTACACAATCAATGCTATCCCCATCAAACTACCATTGAATTTCTTCACAGAACTGGAAAACCACCATGAATTTCATATGGAACCAAAAAGAGCCCGCATAGCCAAGTCAATTCTAAGCAAAAGAACACAGCGGAGGCATCACGCTACCAGACTTCAAACTATACTACAAGGCTACAGTAATCAAAACAGCATGGTACTGGTACCAAAACAGAGATATAGACCAATGGAACAGAACAGAGGCATCGGAGGCAACACAACACATCTACAACCATATTATCTTTGATAAACCAGACAAAACAGGCAATGGGGAAAGGATTCCTATTTAATAAATGGTGTTGGGAAAACTGGCTAGCCATGTGCAGAAAGCAGAAACTGGACCCCTTCCTGACACCTTACACTAAAATTAACTCCAGATGGATTAAAGACTTAAACGTAAGACCTGACACCATAAAACCCTAGAAGAAAATCTAGGCAAAACCATTCAGGACATAGGAGTAGGCAAGGACTTCATGAACAAAACACCAAAAGCATTGGCAACAAAAGCCAAAATAGACAAATGGGACCTAATCAAACTCCACAGCTTCTGCACAGCAAAAGAAACTGTCACTAGAGTGAATCGGCAACCATCAGAATGGGAAAAAATCTTTGCAGTTTACACATCTGACAAAGGGTTGATATCCAGAATTTACAAAGAACTCAAACAGATTTACAGGAAAAAGCAAACAAGCCCATTCAAAAATGGGCAAAGGATATGAACAGAAACTTTACAAAAGAAGACATACATGAGGCCAACAAACATATGAAAAAGTGCTCATCGTCATTGGTCATTAGAGAGATGCAAATCAAAACCACATTGAGATACCATCTCACGCCAGTTAGAATGGCGATCATTAAAAAATCTGGAGACAGCAGATGCTGGAGAGGATGTGGAGAAATAGGAACACTCTTACACTGTTGGTGGGAGTGTAAATTAGTTCAACCATTGTGGAAGACAGTGTGGCGATTCCTCAGGGACCTAGAAATAGAAATTCCATTTGACCCAGCAATCCCATTACTGGGTATCTATCCAAAGGACTATAAATCGTTCTACTATAAGGACACATGCACACGAATGTTCATTGCAGCACTGTTTACAATAGCAAAGACCTGGAACCAACCCAAATACCCAACGATGATAGACTGGACTGGGAAAATGTGGCACATATACACCATGGAATATTATGCAGCAATCAAAAATGATGAGTTTGTGTCCTTTGTAGGACATGGATGAATCTGGAGAACATCATTCTCAGCAAACTGACACAAGAACAGAAAAGAAATACCGCATATACTCACTCATAGGTGGGTGAGAAAAATGAGAACACATGGACACAGAGAGGCGGTCTACTATACACTGGGGACTGTTGGGGGGAATGGGGGAGAGACAGCGTGGGGGGGCTGGGGGTGATAGCATGGGGATAAATACCAAGTGTGGGTGAGGGGTGGAAAGCAGCAAAGCACACTGCCATGTGTGTACCTATGCAACTATCTTGCTCGTTCTGCACATGTACCCCCAAACCTATAATGCAATAAAAATTAAAAAAAAAAGACTCCTGACTATTCCACAGGTGCATTATTCAGTGAGACTCTGAATGAGGAAATAAAACAAAATCTTGACTATTCTCCTAGGTGTGTACATTTAGTGAGGCTCTCAATTTGTGGCCATAGAAAAGAGACTTCTGATTATTAAGCAGGGGTGCATTATTCAGTGATTCTCTCAATGAGTGGCCATAAGGAATAGACTACAGACTATATCACAAGTGTGCAATATTCACCGAGGCTGTGAAAGAGTGGCCATATAAAACAGACTTCTTATTACTCCACATGTGTGCATTATTCACTGATTGTCTAAATGAGTAACCATATGACATAGACCCATATTTATTCTCAATGTGTGCATTATTCAAACAGGTTTTGTATGAGGGTGCATACCAAATAAACTGTTGACACTTGCTTAGGTGTGTATATTTATTTATTCCCAGAATAAGAGATTATATGAAATGGATTCCTGACTATCACACAGGTGTGTATCATACAGGGAGGGACTTAATTTGTGGCTATCTTAAACAGCATTCTGACTACCTCATAGAAGTTCATTATTCACTGAATCTCTGAATGAGAGGCCATATAATGTAGACACCTGACTATTGTCTCATTGTGAATCATTCAATAAGGTTCTGAATACGTGGTAGTAAGAAAGAAAATTCTGATGATTCCCCAGGTGTGTATACTTTAGTGAGGCACCGAATGAGTGTCCAAATGAAAGCAGCTCCAGACTATTACCCTGGTATGCATTATTCACTGAGGCTCTAAATAAGTGGCTTATGAAGTAGACTTTTAACTCTTTCTCAGGTGTAAATTATTGAATGAGACAACGAATAAATAAAAATAAAAAAAAGAGACTCCTGTCTATTTTCCAGGTGTGCATTATTTACAGAGATTGTGAATGTGTAGTCATTTGAAGTAGACTCTTGACTATTTCCAAGGGGTGTATTATTCACTGAGCCCTGAATGAGTGGCCATATGAAAGAGATTCCTGACTATTCAGATATACATATTATTCAGTGAAACACTGAAAGAGTGACCATATGAAATAGACCCCATTTTACTCCATAGGTGTTCATTATTCTTTGATTCTCCAAACGAATCACCATATGAAATAGACTAGTAATTATTCCCCACATGTGCAGTATTCGAAGAGGTTCTGTATGAGTGTCCATATCAAATCGTCTCCTGACTATCACTCATGTCTGTATCATTCAAGGAAATGCTTAATTTGGGGCTACCTTAACTAGAGTCTTGACTACTCCACATCTGTTTATTATGCACTGAAGCTCTTAATGAGAGGCCATATGAAATAGACTCTTTACTATTGCCCCATTGTGCATTATTCAGTAATGCTGTGACAGAGTGGCCATATGGCATTGACTCTGACTATTCCCACGGTGTGTATCATTCAGTGAGTTTCTGAAGGAGTGACCATATAAAATAGACTCCTGATTATATACTCTTTACTATTTCTCTGCTGTTCATTGTCCACTTAGGCACAGGGAGAAAGGTCATATTAGACTCTAGACTATTTCCCAGGTGTGCATTATTTAGTGAGTCTCTGAATTAGTGGCTATATGAAATAGAATCCTGAGTATTCTTCAGGTATACATTATTCGTCACTGAGGTTCTGAATGAGTGGACATGTGAAATACACTCCTGAATTTTCCATGTCTGTATTATTTAGTGAGGCTCTGAATGAGTGGCCATAGGAAAGAGACTCCTTAATACTCCAGAGGTGTGCATTTTCAGGTTTGGCTCTAAATGAGTGGCTGTACAAAATAGAATCCTGACTTTTTCCAAGGTGGATGTTATTCAGTGAGGCTCTGAATATGTGTCTATATGAAATAGAATTCTGACTACCATACAGGTGTTCCTTATTCAGTGAATCTCTAAAGGAGAGGCCACATGTAATAGCATCCTTAGTATTCCCCAGGTATGCATTATTCACTGAGGATTTGAAACTTTGTCCATATGAAATCGTCTCCTGACTAGTCCAAAGGTGTGTATTATTTAATGAGGCTTTGAGTTAGTGACCATGTGAAATAGTCTTCTGACTATTCCCTAAGGGTGTATTATTGACTCAGACTCTGAATATGTGGGAATATGGAATAGACTACTGACCATTCCATAGTTGTGTATTACTCACACAGGCTTTGATTTTGTGGCTATATAAAATAAACTAGTGTCTATTCCACACATGTGCATTATTCACTGAGGCTTTAAATGAGTGGCTGTATAAAGTAGACTCCTAACTCTTTCCAAGGAGTATATTACTTAGTGAGGCTCTCCTTGTGTGATCATATAAAAGAGGATGCTGTCTATCCCAAATATTTGTATTATTCAGTGAATATCTGAATGAGTGACTATATAAAATAGACTGCTGAGAACTGTACATTTGTGCATTATTCACTGAGGCTATGAGTCAGTGGCCATATGAAATGGAATCCTGAGTATTCTGCATGTGTGTATTATTCACTGAGGCTTTAAATGTGTGGTTGTGTAAAATACACTCCTGGCTACCCCGCAGGTGTGTATTATTCACTGAGGCTCTGAATGAGTGTTCATATGACATAGCCTCCTGATTACTGACCAGATGTGCATTACTCAATGAGGCTTTTAAACAACGGTCATATGAAATAGAATCCTGACTATTTCCCAGGTGTGCACCATTCAGTAATGCTCTGATTAAGTGTCCATATGTGATAGACTCTAACTAGTCCACAGGTGTGTATCACTCACTGAGTTTCTGAATAAATGGCCACATGAAATAGACTTTTGACTATTACCCAGGTGTGTGTTTCTTACTAAGGGTATGGATGAGTGGCTACCTAAAAAGCCTCGTGACTATTCCTCACATGTGCCATTTCCACTGAGGCACTGAATGAACCATCATATCAAATAAACTCCAGACTATTTTGCAGGTGTGAATTATTATATGAGTCTCTGGATGAGTGGCCATATGAAATAAACTCCTGAGTATTCCCCAGGTATGTATGATTTAATGAGGTCTGAATGATTGGCCATGTGAAATACACTCCTGACATTTCCATAGATGTGTATTATACAATGAGGCTCTGAATGAGTGGCCATAAGAAAGAGACTCCTGAATACTCGCAGAAGTACCTTTTTAGGTTGGGCACTGAAAGAGTGTCTGTATGAAATAGAATTCTGAGTTTCCTTCAGGTGTTTATTATTCAATGAATCTCTGAATGAGAGGCCATATGTAATAGTTTCCTGAGTATTCCCCAGTATGCAGTAGTCACTGAGGCTTTGAATGTTTGGCCATATGAAATAGCCTCCTGATTATTCCACAGGTATGTATTATTCACTGAGGCTCTAAATGAGTGGCTATATGAAGTAGACCCTTAACTCTTTTCAGGTGTGTATTATTCAATGAGGCTCTGAATGAGTGGCCATATGAAATAGACTTTGACTATTCCCCAGGTGTGTATTATTCACTGAGGCTCTAAATGAGTGGCTATATGAAGTAGACCCTTAACTCTTTTCAGGTGTGTATTATTCACTGAGGCTCTGAATGAGTGGCCATATAAAAGAGATTCCTGGCTATTCCATATATATATATATATATATATATATATATTATTCACTGAAACACTGAAAGGGTGGCCATATAAAATAGACTCGATTTTCCTCCACAGGTGTGCGTTATTCAATGATTCTCAAGGAATCACCATATAACAAAGACTAGTAATTATTCTTTCCATATGCATTATTCAAAGAGCTTCTGTATGAGTGTCCATATCAAATAGACTCCAGACTATTTTGCAGGTGTGAATTATTATATGAGTCTCTGAATGAGTGGCCATATGAAATAGACTCCTGACTATTCCCCAGGTGTGCATTATATACAGAGACCCTCAATGTGTGGCCATTTGAAGTACACCCTTGACTATTTTCCAGGGATGTATTATTCACTGAGGCCCCGAACGAGTGGCCATATAAAAGAGATTCCTGGCTATTCCAGATATATATATATTATTCACTGAAACACTGAAAGGGTGGCCATATAAAATAGACTCGATTTTCCTCCACAGGTGTGCGTTATTCAATGATTCTCAAGGAATCACCATATAACAGAGACTAGTAATTATTCTTTCCATGTGCATTATTCAAAGAGCTTCTGTATGAGTGTCCATATCAAATAGACTCCTGACTGTCACCCAGATGTGTATCATTCAGGGAGGTGCTAAATTTGGGGCTATCTTAAATAGGGTTTTGACTACTTTACAGCTGTTTTTTATGCACTGAATCTCTGAATGAGACACCCTAAGTAAATGACCCTGACTGTTGCCTCATTGTGCATTATTCGGTAATGCTGTGATTGAGTGGCCATATAACATGGACTCTGACTATTCCCCAGGTGTGTATCATTCAGTGAGTTTCTGAACGAGTGACCACATAAAATAGACCCCTGACTCTATACTCTTGACTATTTCTCAGCTGTGCGTTTTCCACTGATGCACTTGGTGAACGGTCATATCAAATAGGCTCCAGCAATTCCCGAGGTGTGCATTGTTCAGTGAGTATCTGAATAAGTGGCAATATATAATAGAATCCTGCATATTCCCCAGATATATATGATTCTTCACTGAGGTTCTGAATGAGTGACCATGTGAAATACACTCCTGAATTTTCCATAGGTCTGTATTATTTAGTGAGGCTCTGAATGGGTGGCCATAGAAAAGGGACTTCTGTATAATCCTCAGGCGTGCATTTTTAGATTTGGCTCTAATTGAGTGACTATACGAAATAGAATCCTGACTTTCCACAAGCTGTATGTTATTCAGTAAGGCTCTCAATATGTGGCTATATAAAATAGAATTCATAATACAATAAAGGTGTTGTTTATTCAGTGAATATCTGAAGGAGATGTCATATGTAATAGCGTCCTGAGTATTCCCCAGGTATGTATTATTCACGGAGGCTCTGAAAGTTCTGCCATATGAAATGGTTTCCTGACTAGTCCACAAGTGTGTATTATTGACTCTGACACTGAATATGTGGGCATATAGAATACACTACTGACTATTCCCTAGGTGTGTATTATTGACTCAGACTCTGAATATGTGAACATATGGAATAGAATATTGACTATTTCATAGTTGTATATTACTCACTCAGGCCTTAATTTTGTGGCCATATAAAATAGACCATTGCCTATTCCACATGACTGCATTATTCCCTGAGGCTGTAAATGCATGGCTATATAAAGTAGACTCCTAACTCTTCCTCAGGTGTGTATTACTCAGTGAGGCTCTTCTTGTGTGATCATATGAAACAGGATGCTGTCTATCCTAAATATTTGTATTATTCAATGAATCTCTGAATTAGTGGCTATATAAAATAAACTGCTAGGTACTTTACATTTGTGCATTATTTACTGAGGTTAGGAGTCAGTGGCCATATGACATGGAATCCTGACTATACCACAGGTGCATAATATCCACTGAGGTTATGAATGAGTGTCCAAATGAAATAGACTTCTGGCTACTCCACAGTTGTGCATTATTCACCGAGGCTCTGAATGAATGTCAGTGAGAAATAGACTCAAATTATTCTACAGGTGTGTATTATTCTGTGAGGCCCAGAAGATGTGGCCATATTAATTAGGTTCTTTACTATCCCACGGGTCTGTATTATTCACTGAGGCTCAGAATGTGTGTCTACATGAAATAGACTCTTGAATACTCCACATTATTTAGTGACACTCTGAATGAGAAGATACATGGAAAAGTCTTCTGACTATTCCACAGATGTGCAATATTTAGTGAGACTCTGAATGAGGGTATAAAACAGAATCCTGACAATTCTCCCAGGTGTGTACATAACTGAGGCTCTCAATGAGTGGTTATAGGAAAGAGACTTCTGACTATTCCACAGGTGTGCATTATTCAGTGATTCTATAAATAAGTGGCCATAAAAATAGACTCCAGACTATATCACAAGTGTGTAATATTCAGTGAGGCTGTGAAAGAGGGACCATATGAAACAGACTTCTAATTACTCCACATGGGAGTTATTCACTGTTTGTCTGAATGAGTAGCCATATGACATACACTCCTCATTATTCTCCATGTGTGCATTATTCAAACAGGTTCTGTATGAGTGTCCATATAAAATAGACTCCTGACACTCCCCCAGCTGTGTATTACTCAGCAATACCCAGAATTAGAGTTAATATGAAATAGACTCCTGATGATCACCCAGGTGTGTATCATTCAGGAAGTCACTTAATTCGTAGCTATCTTAAACAGCATTTTGATTACTTTATAGCAGTTCATTATTCACTGAAACATTGAATGAGAGGCCATATAAAATAGATACCTGACTATTGCTCCATTGTGAATTTTTAAATAAGGTTCCAAATAAGTGGTAGTATGAAATAGAATCCTGAGGATTCCCCAGGTGAGTATCATTCAGGGAGGCACAGAATGAGTGGCCATATAAAAAATGCTCGACTATTACACTGGTGTGCATTACTCTCTGAGGCTCTAAATGAGTGGCTACATGAATTTGACTCTTAACACTTCCCCAGGTGTGTATTATTGAATAAGACTCTGACTAAGTGGCCATGAAAAAAGAGACTCTTCTGTATTGCCCAGGTCTGCATTACTTACAGAGACTCTGAATGTGTAGCCATTTGAAGTAGACCCTTGACTATTTCTGAGGGGAGTATTATTCACAGAGGCCCTGAATGAGTGGCAATGTGAAAGAGATTCCTGACTTATCATATATACATATTGTTCACTGAAACACTGAAAGAGTAGCCTTATGAAATAGACCCCATTTTACACCACAGGTGTGCGTTATTTTTTGACTCTTTAAACGAATCACCATATGAAAGAGACTGGTGATTATTCCCCACATGTGCAGTATTTGAAGAGGTTTTGTATGAAAGTCCATATCAAATAGACTCCTGACTATCAAACAAGTGTGTATCATTCACAGAGATGCTTAATTTGTGGCTCCCTTATATAGGGTCCTGACTACTCCACAGCTGTTTATTATGCACTGAAGCTCTGAATGAGAGGTCATATGAAATAGACTCCTTACTATTGCCCATTGTGCATTATTCTGCAATGCTGTGATTGAGTGGCCATATGACCTGAACTCTGACTATTCCCAAGGTGTGTATTCTTCAGTGAGTTTCTGAATGAGTGACCACATAAAATAGACTCATGACTCTATACTCTTGACTATTTATCAGCTCTGCATTTTCCACTGAGTCGCTGTGTGAATGGTCACATCAAATAGTCTCCAGATGATTCCCCACGTGTGCATTATTCAGTGAGTCTCTGAATAAGTGTCTATATATAATAGAATCTTGAGTATTTCCCATATATATATGATTCTTTACTGAGGTTCTGAATAAGTGGCCATTTGAAATACCTTCCTAACTTTTCCATAAGTCTGTATTATTTTGTGAGGTTCTGAATGAGTGGCCATAAAATAGAGACTCCTGAATACTTCTTAGGTGTGCGTTTTTACATTCAGCTCTAAATGCGTGGCTATATGAAATAGAAACGTGACTTTTCCCAAGGTGTATGATATTCAGTTTTTCTCTAAATATGTGGCTATAGAAAATAAAATTTTGACTAAAATACAGGTGTTTCTTATTCAATGAAGCTCTGAAAGAGATGACATATGTAACAGCGTCCTGAGTATTCCCCAGGTATGTATTGTTCACTGAGGCTCTGAAGCTTCGGCCATATAAAATTGTTTTCTGACTAGTCCACAGGTGTGTATTATTGACTCTGACTCTGAATATTTCGGCATATGGAATTGACTAGTGACTATTCCAATATTATGTATTACTCAATCAGGCTTTGATTTTGTGGCCATATAAAATAGACTAGTTTCTATTCCACACGTGTGCATTATTCCCTGAGGCTGTAAATGTGAGGCTATGTAAAGTAGACTCTTAACACTTCCCCAGGTTTCTATTACTCAGTGAGGCTCTTCTTGTGTGACCATATGAAACAGGATGATGTCTATCCTAAATATTTGTATTATTCAGTGAATCTCTAAATGAGTGGCTTTATAAAAGAGACTGCTGAGAACTTTACATTTGTGTATTATTCACTGAGGTTGCGAGTCAGTGGCCATATGAAATAAAATCCTGACTAATCCACAGGTGCATATTATCCACTGAGTCTATGAATCAGTAACCAAATGAAATAGATTCCTGGATACTGCACAGTTGTGCATTATTCACCAAGGCTCTGAATGAATGTCCTTCAAAAATAGACTCTAAATTATTCTCCAGGTTTGTATTATTCTGTGAGGCTCTGAATGAGTGGCCATAAAATAGAGATTCCTGAATACTCCTCAGGCGTGCATTTTTACATTCGGCTCTAAATGAGTGGCTATATGAAACAAAATTCTGACTATTTTGAAGTTGTATGTTATTCAGTTAGGCTCCGAATATGTGGCTATACAAAATAGAATTCTGACTACAATACAGATGTTTCTTATTCAATGAAACACTGAAATAGATGCCATATGTAATAGCGTCCTGAGTATTCCCCAGGTATGTATTATTCTCTAAGGTTCTGAACCATTGGCCATATGAAATTGTTTCCTGCCTAGTCCACAGGTGTGTATTATTGACTCTGACTCTGAATATTGGGCATATGAAATAGACCAGTTACTATGCCAAAGTTGTGTATTACTCAGGCTTTAATTTTGCAGCCATATAAAATAGACTAGTGTCTATTCCACACGTGTGCATTATTCCCTGAAGCTGTAAATGAGAGGCTATATAAAGTAGACTCCTAACACTTCCTCAGGTGTGTATTACTCAGAGAGGCTCTTATTGTGTGACCATATGAAACAGGATGCTGTCAATCTTAAATATTTGTACTATTCGGGAAATCTCTGAACAAGTGTCTATATGAAATAGTGACCTGAGTACTTTACAATTGTTCATTATTCACAGAGGTTAAAAGTAAGTGGCCATATGAAATAGACTAGTGTCTATTCCACACGTGTGCATTATTCACTGAGGCTCTGAATGAGTGGCCATATAAAATAGACTCTTGGCTACTCCACAGGTGTGCATTATTCTCTGAGGCTCTGAATGAATGTTTATCAATAATAAACTCTTAATTATTTTCCAGGTGTGTATTATTCAGTGAGGCTCAGAAGATGTGGCCATATTAATTAGATTCCTTACTATAGCAAGGTTTTGTCTTATCCACTGAGGCTCTAAATATGTGTCTACATGAAATAGACCCTGATTACAGCACATCATTCAATGACACTCTGAATGAGCAGCCACATGAAAAAGTCTCCTGACTATTCCACAGGTTTGCATTATTTAGTGAGATTCTGAATGATGGGAGAAAAGTAAATTCTGACTATTTCTTCAGGTGTGTACATTTAGTGAGGCTCTCAATGAGTGGCCATAGGAAAGAGACTTCTGTCTATTCCTCAGGTGTTCATTATTCAGTGATTCTCTGAATGAGTGGCCATAAAATAGACCCCAGAAGATACCATAAGTGTGTAACATTCAGTCAGGCTGTTAAAGAGTGTCCATATAAAACAGACTTCTAATTACTCCACATGTGCATTATTTACTATTTGTCTGAATGAGTAGCTGTATGACATAGACTCCTCATTATTCTCCATGTGTGCATTATTCAAATAGGTTCTGTATGTGCATCCATGCCAAATAGACTCCTGACACTCTCCCAAGTGTGTATTACTCAGCAATACCCAGAAATAGAGGTCATATGAAATAGACTCCTGACTACCACCCAGGTGTGTATCATCCAGGAAGGCACTTAATTTGTGGCTATCTTAAACAGCATCCTGATTACTCCATAGCAGTTCATTATCCACTGAAACTTTGAATGAGAAGACATATAAAACAGACACCTGACTATTGATCCATTGTGAATTATACAATAAGGTTCTAAATGAGTTTTAGTATAAAATAGAATCCTGAGGATTCACCAGGTGTGTATTATTCGGGGAGGAACAAAATGAGTGGCCATATAAAATAGACTCCTGACTATTCCACAGGTGTGCATTATTCACTGAGGCTCTAAATGAGTGGCTACATAAAGTAGACTCTTAACTCTTCCCAGGTTTGTATTATTGAATGAGACTCTGACTAAGTCGGCATAAAAAAGAGACTCTTGTGTATTGCCCAGGTGTTCATTACTTACAGAGATTCAGAATGTGTAGCCATTTGAAGTAGACTATTGACTATTTCAGAGGAGTATTATTCACAGTCTTTCAACGAGTGGCCATGTGAAAGAGATTCCTGACTTATCAAATATACATATTATTCCCTGAAACACTGAAAGAGTGGCCTAATGAAATAGACCCCATTTTACTCCACAGGTGTGCGGTATTCTTTGTCTCTCCAAACGAAACATCACATGAAATACACTAATGATTATTCCCCACATGTACAATTTTTGAAGAGGTTCTTTATGAGTGTCCATATAAAATTGTCTCATGACTATCACACATGTGTGTATCATTGACGGAGTTGCATAATTTGGGGATACCTTAAATAGGGCCCTGACTACTATACAGCTGTTTATTATGCACCAGAGCTTTGAATGAGAGGCCATATAAAATAGACTCCTTACAATTGCCCCACTGTGCATTATTCGGTAATGCTGTGATTGAGCGGCCATATAACCTCGACTCTATTTCCAAGGTGTGTATTCTTCAGTGAGTTTCTGAACGAGTAACCACGTAAAATAGGCTCCTCCCTCGATTCCTTTGACTATTTCTAAGCTGTGCTTTTTCCACTGAGTCACTGGGTGAACAGTCTCATCAAATAGTCTCGATCCAAACTATTCCCCAGGTGTGTATTATTCAGTGAGTCTCTGAATAAGTGGATATATATAATAGAATCCTGAGTATTCTCCAGATATATATAATTCTTCACTGAGGTTCTAAACAAGTGGCCATGTGAAATACACTCCTGACTTTTCCATAGGTCTGTATTATTCTGTGAGGCTCTGAATTAGTGGCCATAGAATAGAGACTCCTGAATATTTCCCAGGCGTGCGTTTTACATTCAGCTCTAAATGAGTGGCTATATGAAATAGAATCCTGACTTATCCCATGGTGTATGCCAATCAGTTTTGCTTTGAACATGTGGCTATAGAAAATAAAATTTTGACTAAAATACAGGTGTTCCTTATTCAATGAAGCTCTGAAAGAGATGCCATATGTAATAGCGTCCTGAGTATTCCCCAGGTATGTATTATTCACTGAGGCTCTGAAACTTTGGCCATATGAAATAGACTCCTGACTATTCCACAGGTGTGCATTATTTAGTGAGACTCTGAATGTGTAGCCATTTGAAGTAGACTATTGACTATTTCAGAGGAGTATTATTCACAGTCTTTCAACGAGTGGCCATGTGAAAGAGATTCCTGACTTATCAAATATACATATTATTCCTGAAACACTGAAAGAGTGGCCTTATGAAATAGACCCCATTTTACTCCACAGGTGTGCTATTCTTTGTCTCTCCAAACGAAACATCACATGAAATAGACTAATGATTATTCCCCACATGTACAATTTTGAAGAGGTTCTTTATGAGTGTCCATATCAAATAGTCTCCTGACTATCACACATGTGTGTATCATTGACGGAGTTGCATAATTTGGGGATACCTTAAATAGGGCCCTGACTACTATACAGCTGTTTATTATGCACCAGAGCTTTGAATGAGAGGCCATATGAAATAGACTCCTTACTATTGCCCCACTGTGCATTATTCGGTAATGCTGTGATTGAGTGGCCATATGACCTGGACTCTGACTATTCCCAAGGTGTGTATTCTTCAGTGAGTTTCTGAATGAGTGACCACATAAAATAGACTCATGACTCTATACTCTTGACTATTTCTCAGCTGTGCTTTTTCCACTGAGTCACTGGGTGAACAGTCTCATCAAATAGTCTCGATCCAAACTATTCCCCAGGTGTGTATTATTCAGTGAGTCTCTGAATAAGTGGATATATATAATAGAATCCTGAGTATTTTCCAGATATATATAATTCTTCACTGAGGTTCTGAATAAGTGGCCATGTGAAATACACTCCTGACTTTTCCATAGGTCTCTATTACTCTGTGAGGCTCTGAATCAGTGGCCATAAAATAGAGACTCCTGAATATTTCCCAGGCGTGCGTTTTACATTCAACTCTAAATTGGTGGCTATACGACATAGAATCCTGACTTTCCCCAGGTGTGTATTATTCAGTGAGGCTCTGAATATGTGGCTATACAAAATAGAATTCTGACTACAATACAGATGTTTCTTATTCAATGAAACACTGAAATAGATGCCATATGTAATAGCGTCCTGAGTATTCCCCAGGTATGTATTATTCACTGAGGTTCTGAACCATTGGCCATATGAAATTGTTTCCTGACTAGTCCACAGTTGTGTATTATTGACTCTGACTCTGAATATTTGGGCATATGAAATAGACCAGTTACTATGCCAAAGTTGTGTATTACTCACTCAGGCTTTGATTTTGTGGCCATATAAAATAGACTAGTGTCTATTCCACACGTGTGCATTATTCCTGAGGCTGTAAATGAGAGGCTATATAAAGTAGACTCTAACACTTCCTCAGGTGTGTATTACTCAGTGAGGCTCTTCTTGTGTGACCATATGAAACAGGATGTTGTCTATCTTAAATATTTGTATTATTCAGTGAATCTCTGAATGAGTGGCTATATGAAATAGTGACCTGAGTACTTTACAATTGTTCATTATTCACAGAGGTTAAAAGTAAGTGGCCATATGAAATGGAATCGTGACTAATCCACAGGTGCATATTATCCACTGAGGCTATGAATGTGTTTCCAAATGAAATAGACTCTTGGCTACTCCACAGGTGTGCATTATTTAGTGAGGCTCTGAATGAATGTCCATCAAAATAGACTCTAAATTATTCTCCAGGTGTGTATTATTCAGTGAGGCTCAGAAGATGTGGCCATATTAATTAGATTCCTTACTATAGCAAGGGTCTGTCTTATTCACTGAGGCTCTGAATATGTGTCTACATAAAATAGACTCCTGACTACAGCACATTATTCAGTGACACTCTGAATGAGCAGCCACATGAAAAGTCTCCTGACTATTCCACAGGTGTGCATTATTTAGTGAGACTCTGAATGATGGGAGAAAAGTAAATCCTGACTATTTCTTCAGGTGTGTACATTTAGTGAGGCTCTCAATGAGTGGCCATAGGAAAGAGACTTCTGACTATTCCCCAGGTGTGCATTATTCAAACAGGTTCTGTATGAGTGTCCATATCAAATAGTCTCGATCCAAACTATTCCCCAGGTGTGTATTATTCAGTGAGGCTCTGAATGAGAGGCCATATGAAACAGACTTCTAATTACTCCACATGTGCATTATTCAGTGACACTCTGAATGAGCAGCCACATGAAAAGTCTCCTGACTATTCCACAGGTGTGCATTATTTAGTGAGACTCTGAATGATGGGAGAAAAGTAAATCCTGACTATTTCTTCAGGTGTGTACATTTAGTGAGGCTCTCAATGAGTGGCCATAGGAAAGAGACTTCTGACTATTCCGCAGGTGTGCATTATTCAGTGATTCTCTGAATGAGTGGCCATATAAAATAGAATCCTGAGGATTCACCAGGTGTGTATTATTCAGTGAGGCTCTGAATGAGTGGCCATATGAAACAGACTTCTAATTACTCCACATGTGCATTATTTACTATTTGTCTGAATGAGTAGCTGTATGACATAGACTCCTCATTATTCTCCATGTGTGCATTATTCAAACAGGTTCTGTATGAGTGTCCATGCCAAATAGACTCCTGACACTCTCCCAAGTGTGTATTACTCAGCAATACCCAGAAATAGAGGTCATATGAAATAGACTCCTGACTACCACCCAGGTGTGTATCATCCAGGAAGGCACTTAATTTGTGGCTATCTTAAACAGCATCCTGATTACTCCATAGCAGTTCATTATTCACTGAAACTTTGAATGAGAGGCCATATAAAATAGACACCTGACTATTGATCCATTGTGAATTATACAATAAGGTTCTAAATGAGTTTTAGTATAAAATAGAATCCTGAGGATTCACCAGGTGTGTATTATTCGGGGAGGAACAAAATGAGTGGCCATATAAAAAATACTCGACTATTACACAGGTGTGTGTTATTCACTGAAGCTCTAGAGGAGTGGCTACATAAAGAAGACTCTTAACTCTTCCCCAGGTTTGTATTATTGAATGAGACTCTGACTAAGTCGGCATAAAAAAGAGACTCTTGTGTATTGCCCAGGTGTTCATTACTTACAGAGATTCAGAATGTGTAGCCATTTGAAGTAGACTATTGACTATTTCAGAGGATAGTATTATTCACAGTCTTTCAACGAGTGGCCATGTGAAAGAGATTCCTGACTTATCAAATATACATATTATTCCCTGAAACACTGAAAGAGTGGCCTAATGAAATAGACCCCATTTTACTCCACAGGTGTGCGGTATTCTTTGTCTCTCCAAACGAAACATCACATGAAATACACTAATGATTATTCCCCACATGTACAATTTTTGAAGAGGTTCTTTATGAGTGTCCATATAAAATTGTCTCGTGACTATCACACATGTGTGTATCATTGACGGAGTTGCATAATTTGGGGATACCTTAAATAGGGCCCTGACTACTATACAGCTGTTTATTATGCACTGAAGCTCTGAATGAGAGGCCATATAAAATAGACTCCTTACAATTGCCCCACTGTGCATTATTCGGTAATGCTGTGATTGAGCGGCCATATAACCTCGACTCTATTTCCAAGGTGTGTATTCTTCAGTGAGTTTCTGAACGAGTAACCACGTAAAATAGGCTCCTCCCTCGATTCCTTTGACTATTTCTAAGCTGTGCTTTTTCCACTGAGTCACTGGGTGAACAGTCTCATCAAATAGTCTCGATCCAAACTATTCCCCAGGTGTGTATTATTCAGTGAGTCTCTGAATAAGTGGATATATATAATAGAATCCTGAGTATTCTCCAGATATATATAATTCTTCACTGAGGTTCTAAACAAGTGGCCATGTGAAATACACTCCTGACTTTTCCATAGGTCTCTATTACTCTGTGAGGCTCTGAATCAGTGGCCATAAATTAGAGACTCCTGAATATTTCCCAGGCGTGCGTTTTTACATTCAACTCTAAATTGGTGGCTATACGACATAGAATCCTGACTTATCCCATGGTGTATGCCAATCAGTTTTGCTTTGAACATGTGGCTATAGAAAATAAAATTTTGACTAAAATACAAGTTTCCTTATTCAATGAAGCTCAGAAAGAAATGCCGTATGAAATAGCGTCCTGAGTATTCCCCAGGTATGTACTATTCACTGAGGCTCTGAATCTTTGGCCATGTGAAATTATTTAATGACTAGTCCACAGTTGTGTATTATTGACTCTGACTCTGAATATTTGGGCATATGAAATAAACAAGTGACTATTCCAAAGTTGTGTATTACTCACTCAGGCTTTGATTTTGGGGCCATATAAAATAGACTAGTGTCTATTCCACACGTGTGCATTGTTCCTTGATGCTGTAAATGAGAGGCTATATAAAGTAGACTCCTAACACTTTCTCAGTGAGGCTCTTCTTGTGTGACCATATGAAACAGGATGTTGTCTATCTTAAATATTTGTAGTATTCAGGATATATCTGAAGAAGTGACTATATCAAATAGTCTCCTGAGTACTTTACATTTCCCATTATTCACAGAGGTTACAAATAAGTGGCCATATGAAATGGAATCGTGAGTAACCCACACTTGTATATTATTCACTGAGGCTATGAATGTGTTTCCAAATGAAATAGACTCTTGACTACTCCACAGGAGTGCATTATTTATTGAGTCTCTTAATGAATGTCCATCCAAAATAGACTCTTAATTATTCTCCAGATATGTATTATTCAGTGAGGCCCAGAAGATGTGGCCATATTGATTAGATTCCTTACTATAGCAAGGGTCTGTCTTATTCACTGAGGCTCAGAATATGTCTCTACGTGAAATAGTCTCCTGACTTCAGCACATTATTCAGTGACACTCTGAATGAGTAGTCACATAAAAAAGTCTCTGACTATTCCACAGGTGTGCATTATTTAGTGAGACTCTGAATGATGGGAGAAAAGTAAATCCTGATGATTTCTTCAGGTGTGTACATTTAATGAGGCTCTCAATGAGTGGCCATAGGAAAAAGACTTCTGTCTATTCCGCAGGTGTGCATTTTTCAGTGATTCTCTGAATGAGTGGCTGTAGAAAATAGACTCCAGATGATATCATAAGTGCATAATATTCAGTCAGGCTGTTAAAGAGCGTCCATATGAAACAGACTTCTAATTACTCCACATGTGCGTTACTTACTATTTGCCTGAATGAGTAGCCATATGACATAGACTCCTCATTATTCTCCATGTGTGCATTATTCAAACAGATTCTGTATGAGTGTCTATGCCAAATAGACTGCTTACACTCTCACAAGTGTGTATTACTCAGCAATACCCAGAATTATAGTTCATATAAAATAGACTCCTGCCTATCGACCAGGTGTGTATCATCCAGAAAGGCACTTAATTTGTGGCTATCTTAAACAGCGTCCTGATTACTCCATAGCAGTTTATTATTCACTGAAACTTTGAATGAGAGGAAATATGAAATAGACACGTGACTATTGCTTCATTGTGAATTATAAAATAAGTTTCTAAATGAGGTTTAGTATAAAATAGAATCCTGAGGATTCCCCAGGTGTGTATCATTCAGCGAGTAACAGAATGAATGGCCATATAAAAAATGCTCGAGTATTACACTGGTGTGCATTATTCACTGAAGCTCTAGAGAAGTTGCTGCATAAAGTAGACTCTTAAATCTTCCCCAGGTGTGTATTATTGAATGAGACTCTGACTAAGTGGGCATAAAATAGAGACTCTTGTGTATTGCCCAGGTGTTCATTACTTACAGAGACTCAGAATGTGTAGCAATTTGAAGTAGACTCTTGACTATTTCTGAGGTGAGTATTACTCACAGAGTTTTTTCATGAGTGGCCATGTGAAAGAGATTCCTGACTTATCAAACATATATATCATTCCCTGAAACACTGAAAGAGTGGCCTAATAAAATAGAACCCATTTTACTCCACAGGTGTGCGCTAATTTTGGTCTCTCCAAACGAATCATCATATGAAATAGACTAAGGATTATTTCCCACATGTGCAGTTTTTGAAGAGGTTCTTTATGAGTGTCCATATAAAATTGTCTCGTGTCTATCACACATGTGTATCATTACAAAGTTGCATAATTTGGGGATACCATAAATAGGGCCCTGACCACTTTACAGCTTTTTATTATGCACTGAAGCTCTGAATGAGAGGCCATATGAAATAGACACCTTACTATTGCCCCACTGTGCATTATTCAGTAATGATGTAATTGAGTGGCCATATGACGTGGACTCTGACTATTCCCTAGGTGTGTATTCTTCAGTGAGTTTTGAATGTGTAACCACATAAAATAGACTCCTGCCTCTATTTTTCTGACTATTTCTCAGCTGTGCTTCTTCCACTGAGTCACTGGGTGAACGGTCTCATCAAATAGTCTCCATCCAGAGTATTCCCCAGGTGTGTATTATTTAGTGAGTCTCTGAATAAGTGGATATATATAATAGAAATCTGAGTATTTTCCAGATATATGTGATTCTTCAATGAGGTTCTGGAAAAGTGGCCATGTGAAATACACTCTTGGGTTTTCCATAGGTCTTTATTATTCTGTGAGGCTCTGAATCAGTGGCCATAAAATAGAGACTCACAAATATTCCCCAGGCATGCACTTTTACATTCGGCTCTAAACTGGTGGCTTTACAAAATAGAATCCTGACTTATCCCAAGGTGTATGCAATTCAGTTTGGCTTTCAATATGTGGCTATACAAAATAGAATTTTGACTACAATACATGAGTTTCTTATTTAAAGAAGCTCTGAAATAAATGCCATATGAAACAGCGTCCTGAGTATTTCCCAGTTATGTACTATTCACTGAGGCTCTGAACCTTTGGCCATATAAAATTGTTTTCTGAGTAGTCCACAGGTGTCTATTATTGACTCTGACTTTAAATATTTGGGCATATAAAATAAACAAGTGACTATTCCAAAGTTGTGTATTACTCACTCAGGCTTTGATTTTGCAGCCATATAAAATAGACTAGTGTCTATTCCACACGTGTGCATTATTCCTTGAGGCTGTAAATGAGAGGCTATATAAAGTAGACTCCTAACACTTTCTCAGGTGTGTATTACTCAGTGATGCTCTTCTTGTGGAATGTATGAAACAGGATGCTTTCCATCTTAAATATTTGTACTATTCAGGAAATCTCTGAACGAGTGGTTATATGAAATAGTCTCCTGAATACTTTACATTTTTTTCATTATTCACAGAAGTTACAAGTAAGTGGCCATATGAAATGGAATTGTGACTAACCCACATTTCCATATTATCCACTGAGGCTATGAATGTGTTTCCAAATGAGATAGACTCTTGGCTACTCCACAGGTGTACAATATTCATTGATGCTCTCAATGAATGTCCATCGCAAATAAACTCTTAATTATTCTCCAGGTGTTTATTATTCAGTGAGGCCGAGAAGATGTGGCCATATTGATTAGATTCCTTACTATAGCAAGGGTCTCTCTTATACACTGAGGCTCTGAAGATGTGTCTACATGAAATAGTCTCCTGACTACAGCAAATTATTGAGTGACACTCCAAATGAGCAGCCACATGTGAAAGTCTCCTGACTAGTCCATAGGTGTGAATTATTTAGTGAGACTGAATGATGGGAAAAAAGTACATCCTGACTATGTCCCCAGGTGTGTACATTTAGTGAGGCTCTCAATGAGTGGCCATAGGAAAGAGACTTCTGACTATTCTGCAGGTTTGCATTATTCAGTGATTCTCTGAATGAGTGGCCTTAAAAAATAGACTCCAGACGATATAACCAGTGCATAATATTCAATCAAGCTGTGAAAGAGGGTTCATAGAAACAGACTTTTAATTACTCCACATGTGCCTTATTTACTATTTGTCTAAATGAGTAGCTGTATGAAATAGACTCCTCATTATTCTCCATGTGTGCATTACTCAAACAGCTTCTGTATGACTGTCCATGCCAAATAGACTCCTGACACTCTCCCAGCTGTGTGTTACTCAGCAATACCTAGAATTAGAGTTCATATGAAATAGACTCCTGACTACCACCCAGGTTTGCATCATCCAGAAGTGTACTTAATTCGTGGCTATCTTAAGCAGTGTGCTGATTACTTTATAGAAGTTCATTATTCACTGAAACTTTGAATGAGAGGCCATAGAAAAGAGACACCTGACCATTACTCCATTGTGAATTATACAACAGGGTTCTAAATGAGTTTTAGTATAAAATAGTATCCTGAGGATTCCCCAGGTGTGTATCATTCAGGGAGGAACAGAATGAGTGGCCATATAAAAAATGCTCAACTATTACACTGGTGTGCATTATTCACTAAAGCTCTAGATGAGTGGCTACATAAAGTAGACTCTTAACTCTTCCCCAGGTGTGTATTATTTAATGATACTCTGACTAAGTGGGCATAAAAAAGAGACTCTTGAGAGGATCTTCCAAGATGGCGTCATAGAGGTGACTCAGGATTGCAGCTCTCAGTGAAAGCGCAGAGGGTGAGTCCTAGCCATATTCTCAGATGGACCTTTTTTGCCCACAGAACTTTGAAAGTTCCAGGTGTGGGAGAGACAAGGGACGCCAGCACATTTGGCTTGTGCAGGTGGTTTGGCCATCGCCACAGAGCAGCAGCACCCAGCACAATACTCACTGGTCTGGTTGCCTTGTTAAACTGGCAATCTGAGATTTGGAAGGGCAGATTGGCATGTCTATTTGATTGAATGAGACTTGGACAATGAGCCAGACCAGGAGATTCCTGGGAAGCGTGATCTGAGCTGGTTCAGTGGGCAGCGGCATGGGAGATTGCATGGATCCCAGTGCCCTATCGGCAAACTACTGGGGCGCCAGTGAGAGAGTCGACTGTTCAGCTTGGGGAGAGGAAGAGAGAGAGAGAGAGATGACGTACTCTGTGGCAGGGAGCTAGATGATCAGGCTCAGTGGGTGCCTCCCTCACGGGGACAAGCAGGGCAGCGATTGGAGGCGCTCGGGGCTGAGAGATTTGCTGCCAGCACAATTGAATCTAGGATGGTGCAATCCGATGGGGAAGGGGCGTCCACCACTATGGAGGCAATCCACCCCTACTAAAGTACCAACCAGTGCTGATGCAGCCTTCCATTGCCAAGGTAAACCGCAATAACAGAGAGACTCCGCCAGCAGAGCAGAGCACACCACAGCAGAACAGAGTTCCATGGCAGCAGGGTGGACCCGTGCTAGCAGGGCAAAGCCTCAGCAGGGAAATAGTGAATAGACTACCTCCTAGCCAGGCAGGACAGTGCAACAGATACTCATAAAGAAAGCCCTAACTCCCTGACACAGAGCATCTAAGGGAAAAAATAAAGGGGGGGTTATGAGTTTTCTTGCAGCAGACATAAACACATCCTCCCAACAACACTGAATGAACAACAGAGCTCACAGCTCAGCACTGGAGCTTCTATAAAGCAAAGATTGTCTCCTCAAGCAGCTCCCTTATCCCTGAATATCCAAAGAGTCACCCCAAAAGAAGAGTAATCAGACTGAAATTTGGTGGGAAATATTCTGGAATAAAGATAGCAGAAGAAGAAACTGGTAGCATCCCTCACAGTTCCACAGCTGCTACAGGTGTACCCAAGAAACACAGGGCATGGAGTGGACCTCAGCACTCATACAGCAGAGGGATATACCATTAGAAGGAAAACTAAGTAACAGAAATACTTCATCATCAACAATATGGGCATTCACTCAGAGACCCACTTGAAAAATTAGCAACTACTAAGACGACAGGTGGATAAATTTATAAAGATGGAAGAAACCAGTGCAAAAAAAAAAGGAAAACACCTGAAACCAAAACACCCCACCTCCTACAAAGGACAAAACCCCTAACCAGCAAGGTAGCAAAGCTGGACGGAGAATGAGTGTAATGAAATGACGGAATCAGACTTCAGAGAGTGGATAATGAGGAACTTCAGAGAGCTAAAAGAACATGTTCTAAATCAGTGCAAAGAAACTAAGAACCTTGAAAAAAGATTCAAAAAATCCGAGGAAATGATAACAAGAATGGACAACTTAGAGAGGAATATAAATGAATTGAAGGAGCTGAAAAACACAACACGAGAACTTCGTGAACATGCAAAAGTTTCAACAGCCGAATTGACCAAGCAGAAGAAAGAATATCAGAAGTCAAAGATCAACTCAATGAAATAAAACGAGAAACCAAGATTAGAGAAAAAGCATAAAATGAATGAACAAAATCTCCAAGAAATGTGAGACTATGTGAAGAGACCCAACCTACGTTTGATAGGTGTACCAGAATGTGATGAAGAGAATGAATCCAAGCTGGAAAATACTCTTCAGGATATTATCCAGGAAAATTTCCCCAACCTAGCAAGACAGGTCAATACTCAACTCCAGGAAATACAGAGAACACCACAAAGATAATTTGCAAAAGAGCAAACCCAAGGCACATAATCGTCAGATTCACCAGGGTTGAAATTAAGAAGAAAACACTAAGGGCAGCCAGAGAGAAAGGTCGGGTCACCCACAAAGGGAAGCCCATCAGACTCACAGCAGATCTCTCGACAGAGAATCTACAAGCCAGAAGAGAGTGAGAGCCAATGTTCAACATCCTTAAAGAAAAGAACTTTCAACCTGGTATTTCATATCCAGCCAAACTGAGCTTCATAAGTGAAGAAAAAATAAAATCCTTCATGAACAAGCAAGGACTCAGAGATTTTGCCACCACTAGGCATGCTTTACAAGAGCTCGTGAAAGAGGCACTACACATAGAAAGAAACAACTAGTAACAGCCATCCTAAAAGCATACCAAATGCTAAAAAGCATCAACAAAATGAAGAATCTACATGAACCAATGGGAAAAACAGCCAGCTAGCATCAAAATGGCAGTATCAAATTCACACATAATAATATTAACCCTAAATGTAAATGGGCTAAATGCACCAATCAAAAGACACAGACCGGCAAAGTGGATAAAAAACCAAAACCCATCGGTGTGCTATATTCAGGAAACCCACCTCACAGGCAAAAATACACAAAGATTCAAAATAAAGGGATGGAGGAAGATCTACCAAGCAAATGGAGAGTGAAAAAAAGCAGGAGTTGCAATTCTTGTCTCTGATAAAATAGACTTTAAAGCAACAAAGATCAAAAGGGACAAAGAAGGTCATTACATAATGGTAAAAGGATCGATAAACAAGAAGAGTTAATGATTCTAAATATATATGGACCCAATGTAGGAGCACCCATATATATAAGGCAAGTTCTTAATGCCTTACAAAGAGACTTAGACTCCCACACAATAATAGTGGGAGACATTAACACTCCACTGTCAGTATCAGACAGATCAACCAGACAGAAAATTAACAAAGATATCCAGGACTTGAACTCAGACCTGGAACAAGCAAACCTGATAGACATTTACAGAACTCTCCACCCCAAATCCACAGAATATGCATTTTTCTCAGCACCACATGACACCTATTCCAAAATTGACCACATAATTGGAAGTAAAGCACTCCTCAGCAAAGGCAAAACAACTGAAATCATAACAAACAGTCTCTCAGAACATACTGCAATCAAGTTGGAACTCAGAATTCAGAAAATAACTCAGAACCGCACAGCTTCATGGAAACTGAACAACTGGCTCTAGAATGTTGATTGGATAAACAATGAAACGAAGTCAGAAATAAAGAAGTTCTTCAAAACCAATGAGAATGAAGACACAACGTACCAGAATCTCTGGGACACATTTAAAGAAGTCTGTAGAGGAAAATATATAGCAATAAGTGCCCACATGAGAAGAGTGGAGAGATCCAAAATTGACACCCTATCGTCAAAATTGAAAAAGCTAGAGAAGCAAGATCAAAAAAGCTCAAAACCTAGCCGAAGACAAGAAATAACTAAGATAAGAGCAGAACTGAAGTAGATAGAGACACGAAACACCCTTCAAAAAATCAATAAATCCAAGAGCTAGTTTTTTTAAAATATCAACAAAACAGACAGACCACTAGCCAGACTAATACAAAAGAAAAAAGGGAACCACCAAATAGATGCAATAAAAAACGATAATGGGAAAATCACCACAGATTCCACAAAAATTCAAACCATCATCAGAGAATACGACAAAGAACTCTATGCACATAAACTAGTAAACCAGGAAGAAATGCATAAATTCCTGGACACCTGTGTCCTCCCAAGCCTAAACCAGGAGGAAGCCGAAACTATGAATAGACCAATAAAAAGGTATGAAGTTTTAGTGTAAGGTGTCAGGACGGGGTCCACTTTCTTCTTTCTGCACATGGCTAGCCAGTTTTCCCAACACTATTTATTAAATAGAAAATCTTTTCCCCATTGCTTGTTTTTGTCTGGTTTATCAACGATAATATGGTTGTAGATATGTTGTGTTGCCTCCGATGCTTCTGTTCTTTCCCATTGGTCTATATCTCTGTTTTGGTACCAGTACCATGCTGTTTTGATTACTGTAGCCTTGTAGTATAGTTTGAAGTCTGGTAGTGTGATGCCTCCCGCTGTGTTCTTTTTGCTTAGAATTGACTGGGCAACGCGGGGTCTCTTTTGGTTCCATATAAAATTCATGGTGGATTTTTCCAGTTCTGTGAAGTAATTCAATGGTAGTTTGATGGGGATAGCATTGATTGTGTCAATTACTTTGGGCAGTATAGCCACTTTCACGATATTGATTCTTCCTAACCACGAACATGGAATGGTTAGGTTTCTCCATCTGTTTGTATCCTCTCTTATTTCGTTGAGCAGTGGTTCGTAGTTTTCCTTAAAAAGGTCCCTTACGTTCCTTGTGAGTTGTATTCCTAGGTATTTTATTTTCTTTGTAGCAATTGCGAATGGCAGTTCGTTCTTGATTTGGTTCTCTTTAAGTCTGTTATTGGTGTATAGGAATGCTTCTGATTTTTGAACATTGATTTTATATCCTGAGACTTTGCTGAAGTTGCTTATCAGTTTCAGGAGCTTTGGGGCTGAGGTGATGGGTTCTTCTAGGTATACAATCATGTCGTCTGCAAATAGAGACAATGTGGCTTCCACCTTTCCTATTTGAATAACCTTTATTTCTTTTTCTTGCCTGATTGCTCTGGCTAGAACTTCCAGTACTATGTTGAATAGGAGTGGTGAGAGAGGGCATCCTTGTCTAGTGCCTGATTTCAAAAAGAATGCTTCCAGTTTTTGCCCATTAAGTATGATATTGGCTGTTTGTTTGTCGTAAATAGCTTTTATTAATTTGAGATATGTTCCATCAATACCAAGTTTATTGAGGGTTTTTAGCATAAAGGGCTGTTGAATTTTGTCAAATGCTTTCTCTGCATCAATTGAGATAATGATGTCGTTTTTGTTTTTGCTTCTGTTTATGTGGTGAATTACATTTATAGACTTGTGTATGTTGAACCAGCCTTGCATCCCCGGGATGAATCCTACTTGATCATGATGGATAAGTTTTTTTAATGTGCTGTTGCAATCGGTTTGCCAGTATTTTATTGAAGATTTTGCATCTAGGTTTATCATGGATATAGGCCTGAAGTTTTCTTTTCTTGTTGAGTCTCTGCCAGTTTTTGGTATCAGGATGATGGTGGTCTTATAAAATGATTTGGGAAAACTTAAACATAAGACCTGACACCATTAAAATCCTGGAAGAATATCTAGGCAAAACCATTCAGGACATAGGATTAGGCAAGGACTTCATGACCAAAACACCAAAAGCGTTGGCAACAAAAGCAAAAATAGACAAATGGGACCTAACCAAACTCCACAGCCTCTGCACGGCAAAAGAAACAGTCACTAGAGTGAATCGGCAACCATCAGAATGGAAAAAAATCTTTGCAGTTTATGCATCTGACAAAGGGCTCATATCCAGAATTTACAAAGAACTCAAAGAGATTTACAGGAAAAAAACAAACAAACCCATTCAAAAATGGACAAAGGATATTGTGGGGGTCTGTCACATCTGCCGGGGGCTTCTGACCAGTGGAGAGACTCAGCCCCACTTAAATGTTCTCAACCTGGGAGAGGGAGTGCACGGAAGAAAAGACAAATAGAAAGTGGGGTCTGGAGGACTGCCAGGCAATACCAGGACAGCAAGTGCCAAAGCAGCAAGTTTATTTGTGCAAACCACAGGTTATATACCTTTTAGCGCTTGAGGAGTGACATACATTCCATTGTATCTTGAGATAAAATCAAGAACAAAAATCACAAGAAAAGGGGTACAGAAAGTATGACTCATAATCATAGGGTGTACAGCAAAGGGACAATAAAGTTTGCAAAAAAAGGGGGTCATAAATCTAAACATATGCTCATCTAAAATAAGTCAAGCAAGCAATAAGATCGTTAATAAGGTACAGCTGGACGTTTCCAAATGTCATTCTAACCTTACCTATTCATATAGGGTCATATGCAAACAATATGATTGAGTTAGCAGAGGTACATAAAGTCATACAGTCATTGTGCAGAGAAGAAACTAGGAGGCACACAATGTCTAACTATACAATGTCTCATTAGACCACAAGGCCTGAGCTCAGCCATTTTGTTGCAAATGTCAGAGGCAAAAATAAATGATTAAAGAATCAGCACAACCAGACTTCCTCTTTCCCCTTAGCTCAACAGCCTCCAGGAGAGGAGAAACGTGTATGGGCTCAAGCTCAAGATGGTGAGGGTCCTGTCAAGGGCCCTTCACAGGAGCTATTCCCACATTTCCTCCATTTTTAGATTTTAAATGCAACTCATAAATTTTAAGCTGCATATTCTGGAGGGAGGAGAACACAAGGCCAAAGATGAAAGGCAGGCACACGATTAGTAAAAGAACACAGCCACCAACTGCAATGATTGAAAAAAATTATGGTAGATGGAAGCCCTGGGTCCAAGAAGACAGGGTGTTAACGATGTCATGAGCAATTGTGGTATCCTTAGAAAACTCTGCAAGAAGAATCAATGTTATGAATTTGTTGTTGTAACTTAAGAGTATTCAATGACACATTATTATGACTCCATATACCTTGCAAGTGAGTCTTAACTAAGGGCCAATTCCATTGAGTATTATTATAGGGAGTATTAGTAACACAAATATACTTGAAATCCACATGTCAATGAAGAGTAAGATGATTTTGAATATTATACACCTTATCTCCAATTATGTTAACAGTTTCTTCTAAAGCATTGAGTTTAACCTCAATTTTCTTTTCAATTTCCATTTGAGTTCCCATAGTAACTGAATTTTTTGCCAAATGATTAACATAAGAAGCAGTTTGAACACTATGAGCAAGACTAACAGCAGCAGTGGCAGCAGTAGCCACAACAGAAACAATAGCTATAATACTAGTAATGAAAATACCAATAAATTGTTTGGGTCTTAATAGAAGTTCATGAACTTCATGAAAAATTTCTAAGGCTCTTTCATCATACCAATCACCAGAAATGTTAACAGGAAGCAAAACATAAGGAGGTTGATGAACAATCAATATTGTAGAAGTAGGAAACATAGAGGAATCAATACAATTGGTGAGGGTACAATTAATGCAAGAAATTGAATAATGTCCATTGTTTTTAGAAAAAGAAACATTACCAAGTAAAATAGCATAGGGAAATGCAACACAAAACTGAATGTATATATAACCTTTACCTGGATAGGCACGGCTATGAGAGTTAGCAAAATAATAACTGGAGTACAAAGACAAAAACAATTTCCAAAGAGAGGTATAAGTTGTGCCCTTATCAATGGTAAAAATAGGAGTGCTCCATCCACCAGGCATTTCATAACGAGTTAGATCTTCATGTGAAGGGTTAGGGATGGACCAATCATACAAAGTAAAGCCAGAAGGCAGAGTATAATACAGAGCTTGTTTTTGATTAGGATAACAAAGTTGCCATGGGGGAGAAGGATCAAAGGGGTTGTTGTCAGAATGACAAAGTTGTCGTTCCATGAAAGAAAAATCAGGAGAAAAAATATTAGGAGATTCTCGAATACTAGGGTAAAATAGTGTCCAATCTCTTTTAGAAACAGACTCACCAGAAAAGAGAGTGTGAGGGCCATTGTATGTTTGTAATTGTTTAACTCCTAGAGGAAAGCAGAAGTTTCCAGGAAAAGGTGGAGGAGGGAAGGTTGTAAAGAAACATAATCACTGTAAGAAAACTTATCATATATAAAGGAAGCATAAAATCACATGGGAGGAGCAATGGCCTGAGCTGTATATGTGTAATTGGCAAGTTGAGGAGTAATATGAGAGGAAGAAGGAAAGCCAAGTGTAGGGGTATCATTAATGTAAACAGGAAAAGCAGGATCATCCCAAGTAACAGGTCTTAAGACAGGTGGATCAGGAACATAAGCCCATTGAGTTTGATGGGTAGAGGGGGGAGAATGGGGAACAGTAAAAGCAGTAGCTTGCTCACAAGTCAAAATAGCAATCATGGCAAGAAACAAAGTAACAGGATTTCTAGAATGTCCTTGTTGCTGAACAAGATCAGAGGCTTCAGTACTAAGATGGCAAAGGTGATTCCAGGAGGGTAGAGGCACATCACGGTATGATGAATTACGTCTCTTGTTCTGCCGGGACCAGCGTCTGTGATGAGTAGGAGTCGTCACTTGCAGTTGACAAATCTTGGGATCAAGGAGTTTGGACTTTGTCTGTTGTTTTGTTCATGCTTTACCAGGCGTTCAGGAACCCAAATAGGTGAATCAGCAGACCTAGGAAAATCACAAACATGTCCTCGTCCCCATATGAGGACTGGATCTGGGCCATGCCACTGATTAGAAAGGGTGTCTTTCCAGATAACTTTAGGGCGAGCCTTATGATCAGGATGCCAAAAGCGATCAGCAGCAGAGCAGTTGTTGTCATCTAAAGTGAGAAAGCTTAGTACATAGAGTGCATGACGAAGCCAGTCATGCGGAGACTTGGAAAAAGACACAGTATTAGAATCATGTTTTATTTTAGATAGCAGATTTTTGAGAACAGCATGAGAGCCTTCAACAATACCCTGCCCTTGAGGATTGTAGGGAATACCTGTATGATGAGAGATTTGAAATTGTGAGCAAAATGACTGAAAACTTTTACTGGTATAAGCAGGACCATTGTCAGTTTTTAAAATCTTAGGAGGACCAATAATAGAAAAGACCAAGAGACAATGAGAAATAACATCTTTAACTGCTTCTCCGGTGTGGGCAGAAGCTACAAAAAATGGGAAAAAGTATCAATGGTTACATGAATAAATTTAAGCTTGCCAAAAGGAATAAAGTGTGTAACATTTATATGGTAAACATGAGCAGGTTGCAAACCACGCGGGTTAACTCCAAGATGAATGGTCTGTGGGAGAAAAGAAACACAGGCAGGGCATTGTTTAACTATTTGTCTTGCTTGTTCCCTGGTAATGTGAAACTGTAGTCAGAGACTTCTCGCATTTTGATGATGTATAGCATGGGAAGACTCGGCCTGCTGTACAGGAGAAAGGGCAGGAAAAATATTTCGAGTTAAACTGTCAGCAGCAGAATTTCCAGTTGCCAAGGGTCTAGGTAGGTTAGAGTGGGCTCTGATATGTCCTATAAAGAAGGAATGAAATCTGTGTTGAAGAACCTGTTGGACAGGCAGAAGTAAGAAAATGATGGAAGAGGAGTCTGAGAAAGACATTGGAGCAGTTTCAAGGTTCTGAACTAAGTTAACAACATATTGCCTATCAGAATATAAATTTAAAGAAAAATCCCAATTTAAAAGCACATGTTGAACAGCAAGTAATTCTACTCTTTGCGCAGAGCGTTCCTCAGTCTGAAAAGAAAAAGATTGATCATTAACTACTCCAGCAGCGATGCCAGATGCTGATCCATCAGTTAAGGCTAAATAAGCGGAAGGCAAAGGGGTTTTTACACAAACTTGTGGAAAAATAAAAGAGCATTGAGAATAAAATTGGAGAAATTTATCAGTAGGATAATGACATAAAATTTTACCAGGATATCCAGCAAAGGCAATTTGCCAAGAATCAGAAAATGTCCAAAGCCATTGTTGTTGTGAATTATTATAAGGAACAACTATTTCTGATGGTTCACAACCAAAGAACGTTAGGACCCTGGAGCAGCCTTTAGCTACTAAAGTGGCCACTAGATCAAAATAAGGGGTGATGACGATACTCCTGCTAGCCAGGCAGATGAAGCCATTCCAACACTCCCTGTTGCCAAAAGACTCCAGTAGTCGTATACTGTGTGTGAAGTACACAATAACACCAAGAAGTTTTCACAGAAAATCTGGTAAGTTTTGTTGTCTTAGAGACTCATTAACCAACTGCAAAGCCTGTTTAGCTGGTTCTGTCAGTTGCCTAGGAGACTTAGGATCAGAGGAACCCTTAAGAATGTCAAATAAAGGTTTTAATTGACCTGTAGTTAATTTTAAACTAGGACGTATCCAATTAATATCTCCAAGAAATTTTTGAAAATCATGAACAGTTTTTAAATGACTTGTAACCAATACAGGAGTCTTAAAGGAAACTTGATGAGAATCAATAAGCCTACCTAGGTAGTGATAGGGAGTAACTAGTCGAACCTTGTCAGTAGCAACAACAAGATTAGCACTTAATAAACATGTCTGCAAGGAGTTATAAATTTCAAAAAGAAGCTTTTCTGTGGGTGCATCTAAGAGTATGTCATCCATGTAATGTAACAGTAAGGCCTCAGGATACTGATGGCGAAGAGGAGAAAGTACCTTAGCAACATAGGACTGACACAAAGTAGGACTATTTGCCATGCCCTGAGGTAAAACAACCCATTCAAATCTTTCATAAGGTCTGTCATAATTGGTAGCTGGTACGCTAAAGGCAAAACGTTTACAATCCTGAGGAGCTAATGGGATGGAAAAGAAACAATCCTTTAAATTAATAACTAACATATGCCATTCCTGTGGAACCACAACAGGGGAGGGCATTCCAGGGTGAAGTGCCCCCATAACCACCATGGTGTCATTAACTTTTCTCAGGTCCTGTAACAATCTCCATTTGCCAGATTTTTTCTTAATAACAAAAATGGAGAATTCCAAGGACTGTTAGTGGGTCTGATATGGCCCGCTTCGAGTTGCTCCCAAACCAACTTGCAAGCTACTAAAATTTTTTCAGAAGGGAGGGGCCACTGCTCTACCCATATGGGTGCATCAGATATCCAAGTGATAGGATCAGCATGAGTATCGGGAGTTACAGTGGCCCCCTCTAAAAACACCCAAGACCAGCATGGTCAGCTTTTACCTGTACAAGCAGGGGCTCAGAAGAGCCCTGTAGATTTTTACCAAGTCCCTTAGCTGGATGGAATCCTTGTTTAAGCATAGTGTCTAAAGCAGGGCTGTGTGCAACCAGGTGAGCCCCCATAGCTTTCAAGATATCTCTGCCCCACAAATTAATGGGAATTCCTGGGAGGACATAGGGGCAAAAAGTACCAGAATGACCATCAGAGTCTGTCCAAAACAATAAAGTAGCAGACTGTTTGGGGATTGGAACTCATGCCAATACCTTGTAAAGAGGTTATTGCCACAGTAAGTGGCCAGGCAGAAGGCCAATGTATAGAAGAGATGACTGAAACATCGGCACCAGTGTCCAAAAGTCCTTTAAAAGTTTTACCATTAATGTTAAGGATCATCTCAGGCCTACTAGCTGAGATGGATTGAATCCAATATGCATAAAAAGAGGAGCCAAAATTTTTTGACCCTCTGGTTTTCTTTGATAAAGGATGTCCAATTGATACATTAACAGGAACTAACAAGAGCTGAGCAAAAGGCTGAGTTGGGTCTATAGTGCGAATGCCCCAAGGAGAACATGCAATTACTTTAATTTCTCCAGTATAGTCATTATCAATAACCCCAGGTATTATCTGTAAACCTCGAAGGGAGGAGGAACTACGTCCAAAAATTAAACCTGTGTACCCAAAGGGGAGAGGGCCATAAATGCCAGTTGGTATTAAGTGAACACCTGAGTTAGGTGTTAATACCTGTCAGGTGGAGGAACAGAGGTCAAGTCCTGCACTGTTGAGTGTGACACGGTGGAGCAATTTGATTTTGTAAAGTTTCAAAAGCACCTCTGCCCATAAGCATATCTAAAGTAACCTGGCTACTGGCACATTGATTGCGCTCAGACTGATTAAAAGCAGCCTTATCATAATAGGCTTTCCACAACAGAAAATCTCCACCGGAAAGACAAGCTCTAGTTAGTCTTATCCATTCAGCTGGTGGCAAGGCACCTGTTGAAAAATTTTCTAAAATAGACAAAGTATAAGGTGCTGTTGAGCCATAATGCGTGACAGCTTCCTTAAGATCTTTCAGGAACTTAGGAAGGATAGCTTCATAATGACGGGTAACATTGCCTACATTATCAGTAACTTCTATGAGAGGATATAATGATGTATTATCAGCGTCTACAAAACCCTTATGCATGGACATTATTGCTTGTGTTAAGGGGGAAATGGGAGCAGTGGGGGTGGATCTAATAACCAAAGAATTAGAAGGTACAGAAGACGGTGCCTGAGCAACAGGAAAGCAGTGTTGTTGCAAGGTGAGTGCTTTAGAGCAAAGAGAAAGTAAGTCTCTGACTTGATCAGAAAGGTTCAAGGGAAGGGTAAGAATTACTGGGTTAAGATCACGGTGAGGGGTGTTAGGTGGGAAGACATACCCGTCAGGCTCTTTTAAAACAGCTTCTGTCACAAGTTGGCAGCTATCCATAGGTGGATGTCTAGAAGAAGAATGGTTAATACCACGCTCCATTTGATCAAGAGGATCAAGTTCAGAAGCAGGAGGGAAAAAAGCAGCAGCAGGGGAAGAAATAGCATTGTGAGAGCAAGGGAGAGCAGGTTCTGCTTGAGAGGAGCAGACAGAGTCTTTAAGTTTAGACCAAACAGAAAGTAAAACCTTGGTTTGAGGTAAAGCTTTGTTATGAAAGGCATATTGTTCAATTTTCTCACCAATTGCATTCCATGCAGTTTCCTCCAATATTCCTCCTTCTGGAACCCACGGGCAAATTTCACGAATAATGTGCACAAATTCCTCCACAGTTTTTAGCTTAATATCATGTCCATGTGACTTAATCATTTTTTGCAATAATTGTATAAACAAGTTACACTCCTAAGATTCTATATGCCCCATGTTTTACTCCAGATGAAACTTAGAAATTCTGTTTACGTTGACTTGTATGTACAACGAAGAGAAAAACAATTTGATTAATATTATACAAAATCAAAAGTAGACAGCTTACTTAAGAGAAAAGCCAAACTTACTGCTGCAGGCTCACCTTTATAACCTGAGCGTCACTGTGATCCCTCGTGTCCAGGGTCCCTGTTCGGGTGCAAGATGTGGGGGTCCGGCACATCTGCCAGGGGGCTTCCGACCAGCGGAGAGCCTCAGCCCCACTCTAATGTTCTCAACCTGGAAGAGGGAGTGCACGGAAGAAAAGACAAATAAAAAGTGGGGTCTGGAGGACTGCCAGGCAATACCAGGACAGCAAGTGCCAAAGCAGCAAGTTTATTTGTGCAAACCACAGGTTATATACCTTTTAGAGCTTGAGGAGTGACGTACATTCCATTGTATCTTGAGATAAAATCAAGAACAAAATCACAAGAAAACGTGTACAGAAAGTATGACTCATAATCATAGGGTGTACAGCAAAGGGACAATAAAGTTTGCAAAAAAAGGGGGTCATAAATCTAAACATATGCTCATCTAAAATAAGTCAAGCAAGCAATAAGATCGTTAATAAGGTACAGCTGGACATTTCCAAATGTCATTCTAACCTTACCTATTCATATAGGATTATATGCAAACAATATGATTGAGTTAGCAGAGGTACATAAAGTCATACAGTCATTGTGCAGAGAAGAAACTAGGAGGCACACAATGTCTAACTATACAATGTCTCATTAGACAACAAGGCCTGAGCTCAGCCATTTTGTTGCAAATGTCAGAGGCAAAAATAAATGATTAAAGAATCAGCGCTACCAGACTTCCTCTTTCCCCTTAGCTCAACAGCCTGCAGGAGAGGAGAAACGTGTATGGGCTCAAGCTCAAGATGGTGAGGATCCTGTCAAGGGCCCTTCACAGGAGTGATCCCCACAGGATATGAACAGACACTTTACAAAAGAAGACATACATGAGGCCAACAAACACATAAAAAATGCTCATCATCACTGGTCATTAGAGAGATGCAAATCAAAACCACATTGAGATACCATCTCAAGCCATTTAGAATGGCGATCATTAAGAAAACTGGAGACAACAGATGCTGGAGAGGATGTGGAGAAAGAGGAACACTCTTACACTGTTGGTGGTAGTGTAAATTAGTTCAACAACTGTGGAAGACAGTGTTTCAATTCCTCAAGGACCTAGAAATAGAAATTCCATTTGACCCAGCAATCCCATTACTGGGTATATATCCAAAGGACTATAAATCATTCTACTATAAGGACACATGCACACGAATGTTCATTGAAGCACTGCTTACAATAGCAAAGAACTAAAATAAACCCAAATGCCCATCGATGATAGACTGGACTGGGAAAATGTGGCACATATACACCATGGAATATTATGCAGCAATCAAAAATGATGAGTTTGTGTCCTTTTAAGGACATAGATGAATCTGGGGAACATCATTCTCAGCAAACTGACACAAGTACAGAAAAAGGAATACTGCACAGTCTCACTCATAGGCGGGTGAGAAAAATGAGAACACATGGACACAGGGAGGGGGTCTACTACACACTGGGGTATATTGGGGAAATGAGGGAGGGACAGTAGGGAAGGCTTGGAAGGGATAGCCTGGGGATAAATGCCAAGTGTGGGTGAGGAAGAGGAAGGCAGCAAAACACACTGCCATGTGTGTACCTATGCAACTACCCTGCATGTTCTGCATATGTACCAAAAAACCTATAATGCAATAAAAATTTTTTTAAAAAGAAAAATAAATAATAGAAACCTGAGTATTTTCCAGATATATATGACTCTTCACTGAGGTACTGAAGAAGTGGCCATGTGAAATACAATCCTGATTTTTCCATAGGTCTCAATTACTCTGTGAGGCTCTGAATCAGTGGCCATTAAATAAAGACTCCTGAATATTCCCCAAGCGTGAGTTTGTACATTCAGCTCTAAATTGGTGGCTATACGACATAGAATCCTGATTCATCCAATGGTGTATGCCAATCAGTTTGGCGTTGAATATGTGACTATAGAAAATAGAATTTTGACTAAAATACAGGTGTTCCTTATTCAATGAAGCTCAGAAATAAATGCCATATGAAATAGCGTCCTGAGTATTCCCCAGGTATGTACTATTCACTGAGGCTCTGAACCTTTGGTCATGTGAAATTGTTTTCTGACTAGTCCACAGTTGTGTATTATTGACTTTGACTCTGAATATTTGGGCATATAAAATAGACAAGTTACTATTCCAAAGTTGTGTACTACTCACTCAGGGTTTAATTTTGTGGACATATAAAATAGACTAGTGTCTATTCCACAAATGTGCATTATTCCCTGAGTCTGGAAATGAGAGGCTATATAAAGTAGACTCCTAACACTTCCTCAGGTGTGTATTACTCAGTGAAGCTCTTCTTGTGTGACCATATGAAACAGGATGATGTCAATCTTAAATAATTGTACTCTTCAGGAAATCTCCAAACGAGTGTCTATATGAAATAGTGACCTTATTACTTTACATTTGTTCATTATTCATAGAGGTTACAAGTAAGTGGCCATATGAAATGGAATCGTGACTAATCCACACATCCAAAATCCACTGAGGCTATGAATGTGTTTCCAGTGGAAATAGAGTCTTGGCTACTCCACAGTTGTGCAGTATTTAGTGAGTCTCTAAATGAATGTTTATCGAAAACAAATTCTTAATTTTTTCCAGGTGTGTATTATTCAGTGAGGCTCAGAACATATGGCCATATTAATTAGATTCCTAACTAGAGCTAGGTTTTGTCTTATTTACTGAGGCTCTGAATATGTGTCTACATGAAATAGACCCCTGACTACCGCACATGATACAATGACATTCCGAATGAGCAGCCACATGAAAATGTCTCCTGACTATTCCACAGGTGTGCATTATTTAGTGAGACTCTGAATGATGGGAGAAAAGTAAATCCTGAGTATTTCCCAGGTGTGTACATTTAGTGAGGCTCTCAATGTGTGGCCATATGAAAGAGACTTCTGAGTACTTCGCAGGTGTGCATTATTAAGTGATTCTCTGAATGAGTGCCTATACAAAATAAACACAAGATAATATTACCACTGTGAAATATTAAGTCAGGCTGTGAAAGAGGGTCCATAGGAAACAGACTTCTAATTACTCCACATGTGCCTTATTTACTAATTGCCTGAATGAATAGCCATATGAAATAGACTCCTCATTATTTTCCATGTGTGCATTATTCGAACATGTTCTCTATGAGGGTCCATATCAAATAGACTCCAGACACTCTCCCATGAGTGTATTTCACAGCAATACACAGAATTAGAGTTCATACAAAATAAACTACTGACTACTACCCAGGTGTGTATCATTCAGGAAGGCACTTAATGAGTGGCTTTCTTAAACAGCATCCTGATTACTCCATAGCAGTTCATTATTCACTGAAACTTTGAATGACATGCCATATAAATAGATACCTGACTATTGCTCCATTGTGAATTATTCAATAAGTTCTAAATGAGTTTTAATATAAAAAAGAATCCTGAGGATTCCCCAGGTGTGTATCATTCAAGTAAGCAAAGAATGAGGGGCCATATAAAAAATTCTCGACTATTACACTGGTGTGCCTTATTCATTGAAGCTCTAGATGAGTGTCTACATAAGGTAGACTCTTAGCACTTCCTTAGGTGTGTATTATTGAATGAGAGTTTGACTAAGTGGGAAGAAAATAGAGATTCTTGTGTATTGCTCAGGTGTTCATTACTTACAGAGACTCAGAATGTATAGCAATTTGAAGTAGACCCTTGACTATTTCTGATGGGAGTATTATTCACAGAGTCTTTTTACAAGTGGCCACGTGGAAAAGATTCGTGAATTATCAATTATACATATGGTTTTCTGTATAACTGAAAGAGTGGCATTTTAAAATAGACCCCATTTGACTCCACTGGTGTGCTCTATTCTTTGTCTCCTCAAACAAATCATCATAGAAAATAGACTAATGATTATTCCATATGTGCAGTTTTTGAAGAGGTTCTTTATGAGTGTCCATGTCAAATACTCTCCTGACTATCAAAAAGGAGTGTATCATTTACGGAATTGCATAATTTGGGGATACCTTAAAAAGGGCGCTGACTACTTTACAGCTGTTTATTATGCACTGAAGCTCTGAATGACAGGCCATATGAAATAGACTCTTTACTAGTGCACCACTGTGCATTATTCCTTAATGCTGTGATTGAGTGGCCATATGACCTGGACTCTGACTATTCCCAATGTTTATATTCTTCAGTGAGATTCTGAATGAGCAACCACATAAAATAGACTGCTTCCTCTACTCTTCTGACTATTTTGAAGCTGTGCTTTTACCACTGAGTCACTGGGTGAACGGTCTCATCAAATAGTATCCAGACTATTCCCCATGTTTGCATTATTCAGTGAGTCTCTGAAGAAGTGGATATAAATAATAGAATCCTGAGTATTTTCCAGATATATATAATTATTCACTGAGGTACTGAACAAGTGGCCATGTGAAATACACTCCTGATTCTTCCAGAGGTCTTTATTACTCTGTGAGGCTCTGAATCAGTGGCCATAAAATAGAAACTCCTGAACATTCCCCAGGTGTGCGTTTTTACATTCAGCTCTAAATTGGTGGCTATGCAACATGGAATCCTGACTTATCCCATGGTGTATGCCAATCAGTTTGGGTTTGAACATGTGGTTATAGAAAATAGAATTTTGACTAAAATACAGGTGTTCCTTATTCAATGAAACTCAGAAATAAATGCCATATGAAATAGCGTCCTGAGTATTCCCCAGGTATATACTATTCACTGAGGCTCTGAACCTTTGGCCATGTGAAATTGTTTCCTGACTAGTCCACAGTTTTGTATTATTGACTCTGCCTCTGAATATTTGGGCATTTTAAATAGACAAGTTACTATTCCAGAGTTGTGTATTACTCACTCAGGGTTTAATTTTGCGAACAAATAAAATAAACAAGTGTCTATTCCACAAGTGTGCATTCTTCCCTGAGGCTGTAAATGACAGGCTATATAATGTAGACTCCTAACACTTCCTCAGGTGTTTATTACTCAGTGAGGCTGTTCTTGTGTAACCATATGAAACAAAAGGTTGTCAATCGTAAATAATTTTACTATTCAAAAAATCTCTGAACGAGTGTCTATATGAAATAGTGACCTGAGTACTTTACATCTGTTCATTTTTCACAGAGGTTACAAGTAAGTGGCCATATGAAATGGAATCGTGACAAATCCAAACAACCATCATCCACTGAGGCTATGAATGTGCTTCCAGTTGAAATAGACTCTTGGCTACTCCACAGGTGTGCATTATTCATTAAGGCTCTAAATGAATGTTTATCAAAATTAAACCCTTAATTATTTTCCAGCTGTGTATTATAGAGTGAGGCTCAGAAAATGTGGCAATATTAATTAGATTCCTTACTAGAACAAGGTTTTTCTTATTCACTGAGGCTCTGAATATGTGTCTACAGGAAGTAGAACCCTGACTACAGCACATTATTCAATGACATTCCGAAGGAGCAGCCACATGAAAATGTCTCCTGACTACTCCACAGGTGTGCATTATTTAGTGAGACTCTGAATGATGGGAGAAAAGTAAATCCTGAGTATTTCCATAGGTGTGTACATTTAGTGAGGCTCTCAATGTGTGGCCATAGGAAAGAGACTTCTGAGTACTCCGCAGGTGTGCATTATTAAGTGATTCTCTGAATGAGTGTGTATACAAAATAGACTCAAGATGATATTACCACTGTGTAATATTCAGTCAGGCTGTTAAAGAGGGTCCATAGGAAACAGCCTTCTAATTACTCCACATGTGCCTTATTTACTATTTGTCTGAATGAGTAGCCATATGAAATAGACTCCTCATTATTCTCCATGTGTGCTTTATTCGAACATGTTCTCTATGAGGGTCCATGCCAAATAGACTCCAGACACTCTCACATGTGTGTATTTCTTAGCAATACCGAGAATTAGAGTTCATATGAAATGAACTCCTGACTACTACCCAGGTGTGTATCATTCAGGAATGCACTTAATGCATGGCTATCTTAAACAGCATCCTGATTACTCCATAGCAGTTCATTATTCACTGAAACTTTGAATGACACGCCATATAAATAGATACCTGAGTATTGCTCCATTGTGAATTATTCAAAAAGGTTTTAAATAAGTTTTAATATAAAATAGAATCCTGAGGATTCCTCCGGTGTGTATCATTCAAGGAGGAACAGAATGAGGGGACATATAAAAAATGCTCGATTATTACACTGGTGTGCATTATTCACTGAAGCTCTAGATGAGTGTCTACATAAGGTAGACTATTAACTCTTCCCTAGGTGCATATTATTGAATGAGACTCTGACTAAGTGGACATAAAATAGAGACTCTTGTGTTTTGCCCAGGTGTTCATTACTTGCAGAGACTCAGAATGTATAGCCATTTGAAGTAGACCCTGGACTATTTCTGATAGGAGTATTATTCAGAGTCTTTTCACGAGTGGCCATGTGGAAGAGATTTGTGAATTATCAAATATACATATTTATTCCTGTAAAACTGAAAGAGTGGCCTTATGAAATAGACCCCATTTGACTCCACAGGTGTGCTCTATTCTTTGTCTCTCCAAACAAATCATCATATGAAATAGACTAATGATTATTCCCCATATGTGCAGTTTTTGAAGAGGTTCTTTATGAGTGTCCATATCAAATAGTCTCCTGACTATCACATATGAGTGTATCATTTACGAAGTTGCATAACTTGGGGATACGTAAAAAAGGGCGCTGTCAACTTTACAGCTGTTTATTATGCACTGAAGCTCTGAATGAGAGGCCATATGAAATAAACTCTTTACTAGTGCGCCACTGTGCATGATTTCTTAATGCTGTGATTGAGCGGCCATATGACCTGGACTCTGACTATCCCCAATGTGTATATTCTTCAGTGAGTTTCTGAATGAGCAACCAAGTAAAATAGACTGCTTCCTCTACTTTTCTGACTATTTCTGAGCTGTGCTTCTACCACTGAGTCACTGGGTGAACGGTCTCATCAAATAGTATCCAGACTATTCTCCATGATTGCATTATTCAGTGAGTCTCCAATTAAGTGGATATAAATAATAGAATCCTGAGTATTTTCCAGATATATATGATTCTTCACTGAGGTTCTGAACAAGTGGCCATGTGAAATACACTCCTGACTTTTCCATAGGTCTCTATTACTCTGTGAGGTTCTGAATCAGTGGCCATAAAATAGAGACTCCTGAATATTCCCCAGGCGTGCGTTTGTACATTCTGTTCTAAATTGGTGGCTATACGACATAGAATCCTGACTTATCCCATGGTGTATGTGAATCAGTTTGGCTTTGAACATGTGGCTATAGAAAATAGAATTTTGACTAAAATACAGGTGTTCCTTATTCAATGAAACTCAGAAGTAAATGCCATATGAAATAGCGTCCTGAGTATTCCCCAGGTATGTACTATTCACAGAGGCTCTGAACCTATGGCCATGTGAAATTGTTTCCTGACTAGTCCACAGTTGTGTATTATGGACTCTGACCCTGAATATTTGGGCATTTTAAATAGACAAGTTATTATTCCAAAGTTGTGTATTACTCACTCATGGTTTAATTTTGCGGACATATAAAATAGACTAGTGTCTATTACACAAGTGTGCATTATTCCCTGAGGCTGCAAATGAGAGGCTATATAAAGTAGACTTCTAACACTTCCTCAGGTGTTTATTACTCAGTGAGGCTGTTCTTTTGTAACCATATGAAACAGGAGGTTGTCAATCTTAAATAATTGTACTATTCAGGAAATCTCTGAACGAGTGTCTATATGACATATTGACCTGAGTACTTTATATTTGTTCATTATTCAGAGAGGTTACAAGTCAGTGGCCATATGAAATGAAATCGTGATTAATCCACACATCCATCATCCAAGGAGGATATGAATGGGTTTCCAGTTGAAATGGACTCTTGGCTACTCCTCAGGTGTGCATTATTCATTGAGGCTCTAAATGAATGTTTATCAAAATTAAACTCTTAATTATTTTCCAGGTGTGTATTATTCAGTGAGGCTCAGAACACGTGGCCATATTAATTAGATTCCTTACTATAGCAAGGTTTTGTCTAATTCACTGATGCTCTGAATATGTGTCCACATGAAGTAGACCCCAGACTGCAGCACATTATTCAATGACATTCCGAATGAGCAGCCACATGAAAATGTCTCCTGACTATTCCACAGGTGTGCATTATTTAGTGAGACTCTGAATGATGGGAGAAATGTAAATCCTTAGTAATTTCCCAGGTGTGTACATTTAGTAAGGCTCTCAATGTGTGGCCATAGGAAAGAGACTTCTGAGTACTCCGCAGGTGTGCATTATTAAGTGATTCTCTTAAGGAGTGCGTATACAAAATAGACTCAAGTTGATATTACCACTGTGTAATATTCAGTCAGGCTGTGAAAGAGGGTCTATGGGAAACAGAATTCTAATTACTCCAAATGTGCCTAATTTTTTATTTGTCTGAATGAGTAGCCATATGAAATAGACTCCTAATTATTCTCCACGTGTGCATTATTCGAACAGGTTTTCTATGAGGGTCCATGTGAAATAGACTCCAGACACTCTCCCATGTGTGTATTTCTCAGCAATACCCAGAATTAGAGTTCATATGAAATAGACCTCTGACTATTCCCCAGGTGTTTATTATTCAGGAAGGCACTTAATGCGTGGTTTTCTTAAACAACCACCTGATTACTCCATAGCAGTTCATTATTCACTGAAACTTTGAATGTCACGACAGATAAATAGATATCTGACTATTGCTACATTGTGAATTATTCAAAAAGGTTCCAAATGAGTTTTAATATAAAATAGAATCCTGAGGATTCCCCAGGTGTGTACCATTAAAGGGGGAACAGAATGAGGGGCCATATGAAAAATGCTCGATAATTACACTGGTGTGCATTATTCATTGAAGCTCTAGATTAGTGTCTACATAAGGTAAACTCTTAACTCTTCCCCAGGTGAGTATTATTGAATCAGTCTCTGACTAAGTGCGCATAAAATAGAGACTCTTGTGTATTGCCCAGGTGTTCATTACTTACAGAGTCTCAAAATGAGTAGCCATTTGAAGTAGTCCCTTGGCTGTTTCTCATGGGATTATTATTCACAGAGTCTTTTCACGAGTGGCCAAATTGAAGAGATTCGTGAATTATCAAATATACATATTTATTCCTGTAAAACTGAAAGAGTGGCCTTATGAAATAGACCCCAATTGACTCCACAGGTGTGCTCAATTCTTTTTCTCTCATAACAAATCATCATATGAAATAGACTCCTGACTATTCCACAGGTGTGCATTATTAAGTGATTCTCTTAAGGAGTGCGTATACAAAATAGACTCAGTTGATATTACCACTGTGTAATATTCAGTCAGGCTGTGAAAGAGGGTCTATGGGAAACAGAATTCTAATTACTCCAAATGTGCCTAATTTTTTATTTGTCTGAATGAGTAGCCATATGAAATAGACTCCTAATTATTCTCCACGTGTGCATTATTCGAACAGGTTTTCTATGAGGGTCCATGTGAAATAGACTCCAGACACTCTCCCATGTGTGCATTTCTCAGCAATACCCAAAATTAGAGTTCATATGAAAGAGACCCCTGACTATTCCCCAGGTGTTTATCATTCAGGAAGGCACTTAATGCGTGGTTTTCTTAAACAGCAACCTGATTACTCCATAGCAGTTCATTATTCACTGAAACTTTGAATGTCACGCCATATAAATAGATATCTGACTATTGCTACATTGTGAATTATTCAAAAAGGTTCTAAATGAGTTTTAATATAAAATAGAATCCTGAGGATTCCCCAGGTGTGTACCATTAAAGGAGGAACAGAATGAGGGGCCATATGAAAAATGCTCGATAATTACACTGGTGTGCATTATTCATTGAAGCTCTAGATTAGTGTCTACATAAGGTAGACTCTTAACTCTTCCCCAGGTGAGTATTATTGAATGAGTCTCTGACTAAGTGGGCATAAAATAGAGACTCTTGTGTATTGCCCAGGTGTTCATTACTTACAGAGTCTCAAAATGTGTAGCCATTTGAAGTAGTCCCTTGGCTGTTTCTCATGGGATTATTATTCAGAGTCTTTTCACGAGTGGCCAAATGGAAGATTCGTGAATTATCAAATATACATATTTATTCCTGTAAATCTGAAAGTGTGGCCTTATGAAATAGACCCCAATTGACTCCACAGGTGTGCTCTATTCTTTTTCTCTCCTAACAAATCATCATATGAAATAGACTAATAATTATTCCCCATATGTGCAGTTTTTGAAGAGGTTCTTTATGAGTGTCCATATCAAATAGTCTCCTGACTATCACATATGAGTGTATCATTTATGGAGTTGCATAACTTGGGATACCTTTTAAAGGGCGCTGACTACTTTACAGCTGTTTATTATGCACTGAAGCTCTGTATGAGAAACCATATGAAATAGACTCCTTACTAGTGCGCTGCTGTGCATTATATATATTTTTTAATTTTATTGCATTATAGGTTTTGGAGTACATGTGCAGAACATGCAAGATAGTTGCATAAGTACACACATGGCAGTGTGTTTTGCTGCCTTCCTCCCCCTCACCCACACTTGGCATTCATCCCCAGGCTATCCCTCCGCAGCCCCCCCCACTGTCCCACCCCATTCACCCCAACAGACCTCAATGTGTAGTTGACCCCTCTCTGTGTCCATGTGTTCTCATTTTTCTCACCCACTTATGAGTGAGTATATGCGGTATTTCTTTGTCTGGTATTGTGTCATTTTGCTGAGAATGATGTTCTCCAGATTCGTCCATGTTCATACAAAGGACACAAACTCACCATTTTTGATTGCTGCATAAAATTCTATGGTGTATATGTGCCACATTTTTTCACTCCAGTCTATCATCGTTAGGCATTTGGGTTGGTTCCATTTCTTTGCTATTGTAAACAGTTCTTTAATGAACATTCGTGTGCATGTGTCCTTATAGTAGAACGATTTATAGTCCTTTGGATAGATACCCAGTAATGGGATTGCTGGGTCAAATGGCATTTCTATTTCTAGGTCCTTGAGGAATCCCCACACTGTCTTCCACAATGGTTGAACTAATTTACACTCCCACCAACAGTGTAAGAGTGTTCCTATTTCTCCACATCCTCTCCAGCATCTGCTGTCTAAAGATTTTTTAATGATCGCCATTCTAACTGGCGTGAGATGGTATCTCAATGTAGTTTTGATTTGCATCTCTCTAATGACCAGTGATGATGAGCATTTTTTCATATATTTGTTGGCCTCATGTATTTCTTCTTTTGTAAAGTGTCTATTTATATCCTTTGCCCATTTTTGAATGGGCTTGTTTTTTTTCTGTAAATCTGTTTGAGTTCTTTGTTAAATTCTGGATATCAGCCCTTTGTCAGATGTGTAAACTGCAAAGATTTTTTTCCCATTCTGATGGTTGCCAATTCACTCTAGTGACTGTTTCTTTTGCCATGCAGAAGCTGTGGAGTTTGATTAGGTCCCATTAGTCTATTTGGCTTTTGTTGCCAATGCTTTTGGTGTTTTGTTCATGAAGTCCTTGCCTACTCCTGTGTCCTGAATGGTTTTGCCTAGATTTTCTTCAAGGGGTTCTATGGTGCCAGGACTTATGTTTAAGTCTGGAGTTAATTTTAGTGTAAGGTGTCAGGAAGGGGTCCAGTTTCTGCTTTCTGCACATGGCTAGCCAGTTTTCCAAACACCATTTATTAAATAGTGAATCCTTTCCCCATTGCTTGTTTTTGTCTGGTTTATCAAAAATAATATGGTTGTAGATATGTTGTGTTGCCTCCGATGCCTTTGTACTGTTCCATTGGTCTATATCTCTGTTTTGGTACCAGTACCATGCTGTTTTGATTACTGATGCCTTGTAGTATAGTTTGAAGTCTGATAGTGAGATGCCTCCCCCTGTGTTCTTTTTGCTTAGAATTGACTTGGCTATGCGGGCTCTTTTTTGATTCCATATAAATTTCATGGTGGTTTTTCCAGTTCTCTGAAGAAATTTAATGGTAGTTTGATGGGATAGCGTTGATTTTGTAAATTACTTTGGGCAGTATAGCCATTTCCACGATATTGACTCTTCCTAACCAGGAACATGGAATGTGTCTCCATCTGTTTTTGTCCTCTCTTATTTCGTTGAGCAATGGTTTGTAGTTTTTCTTAAAGAAATCCCTTACGTTCCTTGTGAGTTTTATTCCTAGGTATTTTATTTTTTTTGTAGCAATTGTGAATGGCAGTTCGTTCTTGATTTGGTTCTCTTTAAGTCTGTTTTTGGTGTATAGGAATGCTTGTGATTTTTGAACATTGATTTTATATTCTGAGACTTTGCTGAAGTTGCTTATCAGTTTCAGGTAATGGGGTCTTTTAGGTATACTATCATGTCGTCTGCAAAAAGAGACAATTTGGCTTTCACATTTCCTATTTGAATACCCTTTTTTTTTTTCTTCCCTGATTTATCTGGCTAGAACTAACAGTACTATGTTGAGTAGGAGTGGTGAGAGTGGGCATCCTTGTATAGTGCCGGATTTCAAAAGGAATGCTTCCAGTTTTGTCCCATTAAGTATGATATTGGCTGTTGGTTTGTCATAAATACCTTTTATTACTTTGAGATATGTTCCATCAATACCAAGTTTTTGAAAGTTATTAGCATAAAGGTTTGCTGAATTTTGTCAAATGCCTTCTCCGTGTCAATTGAGATAATCATGTGGTTTTTGTTTTTGCTTCTGTTTATGTGGTGAATTACATTTATAGACTTGTGTATGTTGAACCAGCCTTGAATTCCCGGGATGAATCCTACTTGATCATGATGGATAAGTTTTTTAATGTGCTCTTGCAATTGGTTTGCCAGTATTTTATTGAAGATTTTTGCATCAATATTCATCATGGATATTGGCCTGAAGTTTTCTTTTCTTGTTGAGTCTCTGCCGGGTTTTGGTATCAGGATGATGTTGGTCTCATAAAATGATTTGGGAAAGGTTCCCTCTTTTTCAATTATTTGGAATAGTTTCAGAAGGAATGGTATCAGATTCTAGTTGTGTGTCTGGTATAATTCAGCTGTGAGCCCATCTGCACCTGGGCTTTTTGTGTGTGGTAGGCTCTTAATTGCTGCCTCAACCTCAGACCTTGTTATTGGTCTATTCATAGTTTCGGCTTCCTCCTGGTTTAGGCTTGGGAGGACACAGGCGTCCAGGAATTTATCCTTTTCTTCCTGATTTACCAGTTTATGTGCATAGAGTTGTTTGTAGTATTCTCGGATGATGGTTTGAATTTCTGTGGAATCTGTGGTGACTTCACCATTATCGTTTTTTATTGCATCTATTTGGTTGTTCTCTCTTTTCTTCTTTATCAGTCTGGCTAATGGTCTGTCTATTTTGTTGATCTTTGCGAAAAACCAGCTCTTGGATTTATTGATTTTTTCAAGGGATTTTCTTGTCTCTATCTCCTTCAGTTCTGCTCTGATCTTAGTTATTTATTGTCTTCAGCTAGGTTTTGAGCTATTTTGATCTTGCTCCTCTAGCTCTTTCAATTTTGATGATAGGGTGTCAATTTTGGATCTCTCCACTCTTCTCATGTGGGCTCTTACTGCTATATATTTTCCTCTACAGAGTGCTTTAAATGTGTCTCAGAAATTCTGGTACATTGTGACTTCATTCTCGTTGGTTTCAAAGAACTTCTTTATTTCTGTCTTCATTTCATTGTCTGTCCAATCAACATTCAAGAGCCAGTTGTTCAGTTTCCATGAAGCTGTGCGGTTCTGAGTTATTTTCTGAATTCTGAGTTCCAACTTGATTGCACTATGGTCTGAGAGACTGTTTGTTATGATTTCCGTTGTTTTGCATTTGCTGAGTAGTGCTTTACTTCCAATTATGTGGTCAATTTTGGAGTAGGTGTGGTGTGGTGCTGAGAAGAATGTATATTCTGTGGATTTGCGGTGGAGCGTTCTGTAAATATCTATCAGGTTTTTTTGTTCCAGGTCTGAGTTCAAGTCCTGGATATCCTTGAAAATTTTGTCTGGTTGATCTGTCTGATATTGACAGTGGAGTGTTAAAGTCTCCCACTATTATTGTCTGGGAGTCTAAGTCTCTTTGTAAGCCATTAAGTACTTGCCTTATATATCTGGGTTCTCCTGCATTGGGTCCATATATATTTAGAATCATTAGCTTTTCTTGTTGTATCGATCCTTTTACCATTATGTAATGATCTTCTTTGTCCCTTTTGATCTTTGTTGCTTTAAAGTCTATTTTATCAGAGATGAGAATTGCAACTCCTGCTTATTTTTGCTCTCCATTTGCTTGGTAAATCTTCCTCCATCCTTTTATTTTGAGCCTTTGTGTATCCTTGCGAGTCAGGTGGGTTTCCTGGATACAGCACACGGATGGGTTTTGGGTTTTATTCAATTAGCCAGTCTGTGTCTTTTGATTGGTGCATTTAGCCCATTTACATTTAGGGTTAATATTGTTATGTGTGAATTTGATACTGCCATTTTGATGCTAGCTGGCTGTTTTGCCCATTGGTTTATGTAGATTCTTCATTTTGTTGATGCTCTTTAGCATTTGGTATGCTTTTACGATGGCTGGTACTGGTCGTTTCTTTCTATGTGTAGTGCCTCTTTCAGGAGCTCTTGTAAAGCAGGCCTAGTGGTGACAAAATCTTTGAGTACTTGCTTGTTCATGAAGGATTTTATTTTTCCTTCATTTATGAAGCTCAGTTTGGCTGGATATGAAATTCTGGGTTGAAAGTTCTTTTCTTTAAGGATGTTGAATATTGGCCCCCACTCTCTTCTGGCTTGTAGAGTTTCACCGAGAGATCTGCTGTGAGTCTGATGGGCTTCCCTTTGTGGGTGACCCGACCTTTCTCTCTGGCTGCCCATAGTATTTTCTCCTTCATTTCAACCCTGGTGAATCTGACGATTATGTGCCTTGGGGTTGCTCTTCTTGCAGAGTATCTTTGTGGTGTTCTCTGTATTTCCTGGAGTTGAGTATTGACCTATCTTGCTGGGTTGGAGAAATTTTCCTGGATAATATCCTGAAGAGTATTTTCCAGCTTGGATTCATTCTCTTCATCACATTCTGGTACACCTATCAAACGTAGGTTGGGTGTCTTCACAGAGTCCCACATTTCTTGGAGATTTTGTTCATTTTTTTGTGCTTTTACCTTTAATCTTGGTTTCTCGTTTTATTTCATTGAGTTGATCTTCGACTTCTGATATTCTTTCTTCTGGTTGGTCAATTCAGCTGTTAAAACTTGTGCATGTTTCACGAAGTTCTCATGTTGTGTTTTTCAGCTCATTCAATTTATTCATATTCCTCTCTAAGTTGTCTATTCTTGTTATCAATTCCTCGAATATTTTTTCAAATCTTTTTTCAAAGTTCTTAGTTTTTCTGCACTGATTTAGAACATGTTCTTTTAGCTCACTAAAGTTTCTCATTATTCAATTTCTGAAGTCTGATTCCTCCATTTCGTCACACTCATTCTCTGGCCACCATTGTTTCCTTGCCAGTGAGGAGTTTTGGTCCGCTTAGGAGGTGAGGTATTTTTGTTTCGGGTGTTTTCCTCCTTTTTTCACTGGTTTCTTGCCTTTTTTATGGATTAATCTACCTGTCGTCTTAGTAGCTGCTGATTTTTCAATTGGGTTTCTTTGTGGCCGCCCAGATTGTTATTGATAAAGTATTTCTGTTACTTATTTTGCCTTCTAATAGTCTAGGCCCTCTGCTGTATGACTCCCGAGGTCCACTCCAGGCCCTGCTTTTCTGGGGTACACCTGTAGCAGCAACTGTGCTTTCACCAAGAGCTGCAATCCCGAGTCACCTCTATGATGCCATCTTGGAAAAGCCTCCCAAGCTGTATTATTGAATGAGACTCTGACTAAGTGGGCATAAAATAGAGACTCTTGTGTATTGCCCAGGTGTTCATTACTTACAGGGACTCAGAATGTGTAGGCATTTGAAGTAGACACTTGACTATTTCTGATGGGAGTATCCTTCACAGAGTCTTTTCACGAGTGGCCATGTAGAAGAGATTCGTGAATTATCAAATATATGTAATTTCTCCTGTAAAACTGAAAGAGTGGCCTTATGAAATAGACCCCATTTGACTCCACAGGTGTGCTCTATTCTTTGTCTCTCCAAACAAATCATTCTATGAAATAGACTAATGATTATTCCCCATATGTGCAGTTTTTGAAGAGGTTCTTTATGAGTGTCCACATAAAATAATCTCCTGACTATCACATATGAGTGTATCATTTACGGAGCTGCATAATTTGGGGATACCTTAAAAAGGGCGTTGACGACTTTACAGCTGTTTATTATGCACTGAAGTTCTGAATGAGAGGCCATATGAAATAGACCTTTTACTAGTGTGCCACTGTGCATTACTCTTTAATGCTGTGATTGAGAGGCCATGGGACCTGGACTCTAACTATTCCCAATGTGTATATTCTTCAGTGAGGTTCTGAAAGAGTGTCCACGTAAAATAGACTGCATCCTCTACTCTTTTACCTATTTCTCAGCTGTGCTTCTTCCACTGAGTCACTGGGTGAACGGTCTCCTCAAATAGTATCCAGACTATTCTTCATGTTTGCATTATTCATTGAGTCTTTGAAGAAGTGTATATAAATAATAGAATCCTGAGTATTTTCCAGATATATATGATTCTTCACTGAGGTACTGAACAAGTGGCCATGTGAAATTCACTCCTGACTTTTCCATAGGTCTCTATTACTCTGTGAGGCTCTGAATCAGTGGACATAAAATAGAGACTCCTGAATATTCCCCAGGCGTGTGTTTTTACATTCAGCTCTAAATTGGTGGCTATACGACATAGAATCCTGACTTATACCATGGTGTATGCCAATCAGTTTGGCTTTGAACATGTGGCTATAGAAAATAGAATTTGTATTTTTTAATTTTTTTTAAATAGGAATTATGATTTATTAAAATGACAAGCAGAATAAGGAAAGTCTTCTATGTTATGTAAAGATGGAGAATTGCAGAATTAAATAATATCTAAATTAGAAGGATTTAAAAATCTTTAGGCAAAGGTAAATTCCACCTTTCTCTTTTGTTCAGCCACACTTAAATTCAGCCAGAAATAGTAACATCACAAGTTTTAAAGACACTAGTGACATTTCCACTGCATTCATAACAATATGAACTGTTACCATCTATTTCTGGGTTGAGATTAAAGAGTATTGCATTGCTACCTAGATTGGTATTCACAAAATTTTACTGTAGTCAAATCTCAAAACAATAAAACAAAAAATAAATTTGACATATAGTCCTTTCTGCTCCTAATAAGATACCTTTAGATTTGAAATTTGTAAAAAAAACTAAATAGTTGTTTTTAATCCTTGTGAAATGACAAATACCCCAAGAAACAGAGGTTTACATTTCCATAATTCTGAGAAAAAGAAATCTACCTTTTTTTTTTGCCAAGAAGAATTTATTTATTTATTTATTTATTTATTTTTTTTTTTTAATTTTTATTGCATTATAGGTTTTGGGGTACATGTGTGGAACGTGTAAGATAGTTGCATAGGTACACACATGGCAGTGTGTTTTGCTGCCTTCCTCCCCTTCACCCACACTTGGCATTCATCCCCAGGCTATCCCTCCCCAGCCCCCCCCACTGTCCCTCCCCCATTCCCCCAATAGACCCCAGTGTATAGTAGACCGCCTCTCTGTGTCCATGTGTTCTCATTTTTCTCACCCACCATGAGTGAGTATATGCGGTATTCCTTTTTCTGTTCTTGTGTCAGTTTGCTGAGAATGATGTTCTCCAGATTCATCCATGTCCTTACAAAGAACACAAACTCATCATTTTTAATTGCTGCATAATATTCCATGGTGTATATGTGCCACATTTTCCCAGTCCAGTCTATCATTGTTGGGCATTTGGGTTGGTTCCAGTTCTTTGCTATTGTAAACAGTGCTGCAATGAACATTCGTGTGCATGTGTCCTTATAGTAGAACGATTTATAGTCCTTTGGATATATACCCAGTAATGGGATTGCTGGGTCAAATGGAATTTCTATTTCTAGGTCCCTGAGGAATCGCCACACTGTCTTCCACAATGGTTGAACTAATTTACACCCCCACCAACAGTGTAACAATGTTCCTATTTCTCCACATCCTCTCCAGCATCTGCTGTCTCCAGATGTTTTAATGATTGCCATTCTAACTGGCTTGAGATGGTATCTCAATGTGGTTTTGATTTGCATCTCTCTATTGAACAGTGATGATGAGCATTTTTTCATGTTTGTTGGCCTCATGTATGTCTTCTTTTGTAAAGTGTCTGTTCATATCATTTGCCCATTTTTGAATGGGCTTGTTTGTTTTCTTCCTGTAAATCTGTTTGAGTTCTTTGTTAAATTCTGGATATCAGCCCTTTGTCTGATGTGTAAACTGCAAACATTTTTTCCCATTCTGATGGTTGCCGATTCACTGTAGTGACTGTATCTTTTGCTGTGCAGAAGCTGTGGAGTTTGATTAGGTCCCATTTGTCTATTTTGGCTTTTGTTGCCAATGCTTTTGGTGTTTTATTCATGAAGTCCTTGCTTACTCCTGTGTCCTGAATGGTTTTGCCTAGATTTTCTTCTAGGGTTTTTATGGTGTCAGGTCTTACGTTTTAGTCTTTAATCCATCTGGAGTTAATTTTAGTGTAAGGTTTCAGGAAGGGGTCCAGTTTCTGCTTTCTGCACATGGCTAGCCAGTTTTCCCAACACCATTTATTAAATAGTGAATCCTTTCCCCATTGCTTGTTTTTGTCTGGTTTATCAAAGATAATATGGCCGTAGATAGGTTGTGTTGCCTCCGATGCTTCTGTTCTGTTCCATTTTTCTATATCTCTGTTTTTGTACCAGTACATTGCTGTTTTGATTACTGTAGCCTTGTAGTATAGTTTGAAGTCTGGTAGTGTGATGCCTCCGGCTGTGTTCTTTTTGCTTAGAATTAAATTGGCTATGCGGGGTCTTTTTTGGTTCCATATGAAACTCATGGTGGTTTTTTTCAGTTCTGTGAAAAAAATCAATGGTAGTTTGATGGGAATAGCATTGATTGTGTAAATTACTTTGGGCAGTATAGCCATTTTCACTATATTGATTCTTCGTAACCACGAACATGGAATGTTTCTCCATCCGTTTGTGTTCTCTCTTATTTCATTGAGCAGTGGTTTGTAGTTTTTCTTAAAGAGGTCCGTTACATTCCTTGTGAGTTGTATTCCTATGTATTTTATTTTATTTGTAGCAATTTTGAATGGCAGTTCGTTCTTGATTTGGTTCTCTTTAAGTCTGTTATTGGTGTATAGGAATGCTTGTGATTTTTGAACATTGCTTTTATATCCTGAGATTTGGCTGAAGTTGCTTATCAGTTTCAGGAGCTTTTGGGCTGAGGTGATGGGGTCTTCTAGGTACACTATCATGTCGTCTGCAAATAGAGACAATTTGGCTTCCATCTTTCCTATTTGAATACCCTTTATTTCTTTTTCTTGCCTGATTGCTCTGGCTAGAACTTCCAGTACTATGTTGAATAGGAGCGGTGAGAGAAGGCATCCTTGACTAGTGCCAGATTTCAAAGATAATGCTTCCAGTTTTTTCCCATTAAGTATGAAATTGGCTGTTGGTTTGTCATAAATAGCTTTTATTACTTTGAGATATGTTCCATGAATACCAAGTTTATTGAGGGTTTTTAGCATAAAGGGCTGTTTAATTTTGTCAAGTGCCTTCTCTGCATCAATTGAGATAATCATATGGTTTTTGTTTTTGCTTCTGTTTATGTGGAGAATTACATTTATAGACTTGCTTATGTTGATCCAGCCTTGCATCCCCGGGATGAATTCTAGTTGATCATGATGGATAAGTTTTTTAATGTGCTGTTGCAATCTGTTTGCCAGTATCTTATTGAAGATTTTTGCATCTATGTTCATCATGGATATTGGCTTGAAGTTTTCTTTTCTTTTTGAATCTCTGTCAGGTATTGGTATCAGGATTATGTTGGTCTCATAAAATGATTTCGGAAGGGTTCCCTCTTTTTGGATTATTTGGAATAGTTTCAGAAGGAATGGTACCAGATCCTCTTTGTGTGTCTGGTAGAATTCAGCTCTGAACCCATCTGGTCCTGGGCTTTTTTTGTGTGGTAGCCTCCTAATTGCTGCCTCAACGTCAGACCTTGTTATTGGTCTATTCATAGTTTTCGTTTCCTCCTTGTATGGCAGGACACAGGCATCCAGGAATTTATCAATTTCTTTCTGATTTACTAGTTTATGTGCGTTGAGTTGTTTGTAGTATTCTCTGATGATGGTTTGAATTTCTGTGGAATCTGTGATGATTTCCCCATTATCGTTTTTTATTGCATCTATTTGGTTGTTCTCTCTTTTCTTTATTATCCTTCAGGCTAGTGGTCTGTCTATTTTGTTGATGTTTTCAAAAAACCAGCTCTTAGATTTATTGATTTTTTGAAGGGTTTTTCTTGTCTCTGTCTCCTTCAGTTCTGCTCTGATCTTAGTTATTTCTTGTCTTCGGCTAGGTTTTGAGCTCTTTTAATCTTGGTCCTGTAGCTCTTTCAATTTTGACTATAGGGTGTCAATTTTTGATCTCTCCACTCGTCTCTTGTGGGCACTTATTGCTATGTATTTTCCTCTACAGACTGCTTTAAATGTGTCCCAGAGATTCTGGTACATTGTGTCTTCATTTTCATTGGTTTCAAAGAACTTTTTTATTTCTTCCTTCATTTCATTGTGTATCCAATCAACATTCAAGAGTCAGTTGTTCAGTTTTCATGAAGCTTTGCGGTTCTGAGTTATTTTCTCAATTCTGAGTTCCAACTTAATTGCACTGTGGTCTGAGAGACTGTTATGATTTCAGTTGTTTTGCATTTGCTGAGGAGTCCTTTACTTCCAATTATGTGGTCAGTTTTGGAGTAGGTGTGATGTGGTGCTGAGAAGAATGTATATTCTGTGGATTTGGGGTGGAGAGTTCTGTAAATATCTATCAGGTTTGCTTTTTCTAGGTCTGAATTCAAGTCCTGGATATCCTTGTTAATTTTCTGTCTGGTTGATCTGTCTGCTATTGACAGTGGAGTGTTAAAGTCTCCCACTATTGTTGTGTGGGAGTCCAAGTCTCCTTGTAAGTCATTAAGAACTTGCCTTATATATCTGAGTGCTCCTGCATTGGGTCCATATATATTTAAAATCGTTAGATCTTCTTGTGTTATTAATCCTTTTACCATTATGTAATGACCTTCTTTGTCCCTTTTGATCTTTGTTGCTTTAGTATATTTCATCAGAGACAAGAATTGCAACTCCTGCTTTTTTTTTGCTATACATTTGCTTGGTAAATATTCTTCCATCCTTTTCTTTTGAGCCTTTGTGTATCTTTGCGTGTGAGGTGGGTTTCCTGGATTCAGCACACTGATGGGTTTTGGTTTTTTATCCAATTTGCCAGTCTGTGTCTTTTGATTGGTGCATTTAGCCCATTTACATTTAGGGTTGGTATTGTTATGTGTGAATTTGATACTGCCATTTTGATGCTAGCTGGCTGCTTTGCCCGTTGTTTCATGTAGATTCTTTATTTTGTTGATGGTCTTTAGCATTTGGTATGCTTTTATGAGGGCTGGTACTGGTTGTTTCTTTCTATGTGTAGTGCCTCTTTCAGGAGCTCTTTTAAAGCAGGCCTACCTGAGTACTTGACATTTGTTTCTTATTCACAGAGTTTACAAGTAAGTGGCCATATGAAATGGAATGGTAAATAATCCACACATCCATCATTCACTGAGGCTACGAATGTGTTTTCAGTTGAAATAGACTCTTGCTTACTCCACAGAAGTGCATTATTCATTGACGCTCTACATGAATGTTTATTGAAAATAAACTCTTAATTATTTTCCAGGTGTGTATTATTCAGTGAGGCTCAGAACCTTTGGCCATATTAATTAGGTTCCTTACCATAGCAAGGTTTTGTTTTATTCACTGAGGCTCTGAATATGTGTCTACATGAAATAGACCCCTGACTACAGCACAGTATTCAATGACATTCAATGAGCAGCCACATGAAAATGTCTCCTGACTATTCCACAGGTGTGCATTATTTAGTGAGACTCTGAATGATGGGAGAAAAGTAAATCCTGAGTATTTCCCAGGTGTGTACATTTAGTGAGGCTCTCAATGTGGCCATAAAAGACTTCTGAGTACTCCGCAGGTGTGCATTATTAAGTGATTCTCTGAATGAGTGCCTATAAAAAATAGACTCCAGATGATATTACCACTGTGTAATATTCAGTCAGGCTGTGAAAGAGGTCCATAGGAAACAGACTTCTAATTACTCCACATGTGCCTTATTTACTATTTGTCTGAATGAGTAGCCGTATGAAATAGACTCTCATTATTCTCCATGTGTGCATTATTTGAACAGGTTCTGTATGAGGGTCCATGCCAAATAGACTCCAGACACTCTCCCATGTGTGTATTTCTCAGCAATACCCAGAATTAGAGTTCATATGAAATAGACTCCTGACTACTACCCAGGTGTGTATCATTCAGGAAGGCACTTAATGCGTGGCTATCTTAAACAGCATCCTGATTACTCCATAGCAGTTCATTATTCACTGAAACTTTGAATGACATGCCATATAAATAGATACCTGACTATTGCTCCATTGTGAATTATTCAAAAGGTTCTAAATGAGTTTTAATATAAAATAGAATCCTGAGGATTCCCCAGGTGTGTGTCATTCAGCGAGGAACAGAATAATGGGCCATATAAAAAATGCTCGACTATTACACTGGTGTGCATTATTCACTGAAGCTCTAGATGAGTGTCTACATAAAGTAGACTCTTAACTCTTCCCCAGGTGTGTATTATTGAATGAGACTCTGACTAAGTGGGCATAAAATAGAGACTCTTGTGTATTGCCCAGGTGTTCATTACTTACAGAGACTCAGAATGTGTAGCCATTTGAAGTAGACCCTTGACTATTTCTGATGGGAGTATTATTCACAGAGTCTTTTCACGAGTGGCCATGTGGAAGAGATTCGTGAATTATCAAATATACATATTTTTCCTGTAAAACTGAAAGAGTGGCCTTATGAAATAGACCCCATTTGACTCCACAGGTGTGCTCTATTCTTTGTCTCTCCAAACAAATCATCATATGAAATAGACTAATGATTATTCCCCATATGTGCAGTTTTTGAAGAGGTTCTTTATGAGTGTCCATATCAAATAGTCTCCTGACTATCACATATGAGTGTATCATTTACAGTTGCATAATTTGGGATACCTTAAAAGGGCGCTGACTACTTTGCAGCTGTTTATTATGCACTGAAGCTCTGAATGAGAGGCCATATGAAATAGACTCCTTACTAGTGCGCCACTGTGCATTATTCTTAATGCTGTGATTGAGTGGCCATATGACCTGGACTCTGACTATTCCCAATGTGTATATTCTTCAGTGAGTTTCTGAATGAGTAACCACGTAAAATAGTACTGCTTCCTCTACTCTTCCTCTACTCTTTTGACTATTTCTCAGCTGTGCTATTTCCACAGAGTCAGGGGGTGAACGGTCTCATCAAATAGTATCCAGACAATTTCCCATGTTTGCATTATTCAGTGAGTCTCTGAAGAAGTGGATATAAATAATAGAATCCTGAGTATTTTCCAGATATATATGATTCTTCACTGAGGTACTGAACAAGTGGCCATGTGAAATACACTCCTGACTTTTCCATAGGTCTCTATTACTCTGTGAGGCTCTGAATCAGTGGCCATAAAATAGAGACTCCTGAATATTCCCCAAGCGTGCGTTCTTACATTCAGCTCTAAATTGGTGGCTATACGACACAGAATCCTGACTTATCCCATGGTGTATGCCAATCAGTTTGCCTTTGAACATGTGGCTATAGAAAATAGAATTTTGACTAAAATATAGGTGTTCCTTATTCAATGAAACTCAGAAATAAATGCCATATGAAATAGCGTCCTGAGTATTCCCCAGGTATGTACTATTCACTGAGGCTGTGAACCTTTGGCCATGTGAAATTGTTTCCTGACTTGTCCACAGTTGTGTATTATTGACTCTGACTCTGAATATTTGGGCATATGAAATAGACAAGTTACTATTCCAAAGTTGTGTATTACTCACTCAGGGTTTAATTTTGCGGACATATAAAATAGACTAGTGTCTATTCCAAAAGTGTGCATAATTTCCTGAGGCTGTAAATGAGAGGCTCTATAAAGTAGACTCCTAACACTTCCTCAGGTGTGTAATACTCCGTGAGGCTCTTCTTGTGTGAGCATATGAAACAGGATGTTGTCAATCTTAAATAATTGTACGATTCAAGAAATCTGTGAACGAGCGTCTATATGAAATAGTTACCTGAGTACTTGACATAGGTTTCTTATTCACAGAGTTTACAAGTAAGTGGCCATATGAAACGGAATGGTGAAGAATCCACACATCCATCATTCACTGAGGCTACGAATGTGTTTCCAGTTGAAATAGACTCTTGTTTACTCCACAGAAGTGCATTATTCATTGATGCTCTACATGAATGTTTATCGAAAATAAACTCTTAATTATTTTCCAGGTGTGTATTATTCAGTGAGGCTCAGAACCTTTGGCCATATTAATTAGGTTCCTTACAATAGCAAGGTTTTGTTTTATTCACTGAGGCTCTGAATATGTGTCTACATGAAATAGACCCCTGACTACAGCACAGTATTCAAAGACATTTCGAATGAACAGCCACATGAAAATGTCCCCTGACGCATCCACAGGTGTGCATTATTTAGGGAGACTCTGAATTATGGGAGAAAAGTAAATCCTGATTATTTCCACAGGAGTGTACACTTATTAAGGCTCTCAATGTGTGGACATAAGAAAGAGACTTCTGAGTACTCCGCAGGTGTGCATTATTAAGTGATTCTCTGAATGAGTGCCTATAAAAAATAGACTCCAGATGATATTCTCACTGTGTAATATGCAGTCAGGCTGTGCAGGAGAGTCCATAGGAAACAAACTTCTAATTACTCCACATGTGCCTTATTAACTATTTTTCTGAATGAGTAGCCATATGAAATAGACTCCTCATTATTCTCCATGTGTGCATTATTTGAACAGGTTCTGTATGAGGGTCCATGCCAAATAGACTCCAGACACTCTCACATGTGTGTATTTCTCAGCAATACCCAGAATTAGAGTTCATATGAGATAGACTCCTGACTACTACCCAGGTGTGTATCATTCAGGAAGGCACTTAATGCGTGGCTATCTTAAACCGCATCTTGATTACTCCATAACAGTTCATTATGCACTGAACCATTGAATGACATGCCATATAAATAGATACCTGTCTATTGCTCCATTGTGAATTATTCAAAATGTTCTAAATGAGTTTTAATATAAAATAGAATCCTGAGGATTCCCCAGGTGTGTATCATTCAGAAAGGAACAGAATGAGGGGCCATATAAAAAATGCTCGACTATTACACTGGTGTGCATTATTCACTGAAGCTCTAGATGAGTGTCTACATAAAGTAGACTCTTAACTCTTCCCCAGGTGTGTATTATTGAATGAGACTCTGACTAAGTGGGCATAAAATAGAGACTCTTGTGTATTGCCCAGGTGTTCATTACTTACAGAGACTCAGAATGTGTAGCCATTTGAAGTAGACCCTTGACTATTTCTGATGGGAGTATTATTCACAGAGTCTTTTCACGAGTGGCCATGTGGAAGAGATTCGTGAATTATCAAATATACATATTTTTCCTGTAAAACTGAAAGAGTGGCCTTATGAAATAGACCCCATTTGACTCCACAGGTGTGCTCTATTCTTTGTCTCTCCAAACAAATCATCATATGAAATAGACTAATGATTATTCCCCATATGTGCAGTTTTTGAAAAGGTTCTTTATGAGTGTCCATATCAAATAGTCTCCTGACTATCACATATGAGTGTATCATTTACCCAGTTGCATAATTTGGTTATACCTAAAAAAGGGCGCTGACTACTTTACAGCTGTTTATTATGCACTGAAGCTCTGAATGAGAGGCCATATGAAATAGACTCCTTATTAGTGCACCACTGTGCATTATTCTTTAATGCTGTGATTGAGTGGCCATATGACCTGGACTCTGACTATTCCCAATGTGTATATTCTTCATTGAGTTTCTGAATGAGTAACCACGTAAAATAGTACTGCTTCCTCTACTCTTCCTCTACTCTTTTGACTATTTCTCAGCTTTGCTTCTTCCACTGATTTACTGTGTGAACGGTCTTCTCAAATACTATTCAGACTATTTCCCATGTTTGCATTATTTAGTGAGTCTCTGAAGAAGTGGATATAAATAATAGAATCCTGAGTATTTTCCAGATATATATTATTCCTCACTAAGGTACTGAAAAAGTGGCCATGTGAAATACACTATTGACTTTTCCATAGGTCTCTATTACTTTGAGGCTCTGAATCAGTGGTCATAAAATGAAGACTCCTGAATATTCCCCTGGCGTGCGTTCTTACATTCAGCTCTAAATTGGTGGCTACACGACATAGAATCTTGACTTATCCCATGTTTAACGCCAAACAGTTTGTCTTTGAACATGTGGCTATATAAAATAGAATTTTTAGTAAAATACAGGTGGTCCTTATTGAATGAAGCTCAAAAATAAACGCCATAAGAAATAGCCTTCTGAGTATTCCCCAGGTATGTACTATTCACTGAGGCTCTGAACCTTTGGCCATGTGAAATTGTTTCCTGACTAGTCCACAGTTGTGTATTATTGACTCTGACTCTGAATATTTGGGCATATGAAATAGACAAGTTACTATTCCAAAGTTGTGTATTACTCACTCAGGGTTTAATTTTGCGGACATATAAAATAGACTAGTGTCTATTCCACAAGTGTGCATTATTCCCTGAGGCTGTAAATGAGAGGCTATATAAAGTAGACTCCTAACACTTCCTCAGGTGTGTATTACTCAGTGAGGCTCTTCTGGTGTGACCATATGAAACAGGATGTTGTCAATCTTAAACAATTGTACTATTCAAGAAATCTCTGAATGAGTGTCTATATGAAATAGTGACCTGAGTACTTTACATTTGTTCATTATTCACAGAGGTTACAAGTAAGTGGCCATATGAAATGGAATCGTGACTAATCCACACATCCATCATCCACTGAGGATATGAATGGGTTTCCAGTTGAAATAGTCTCTTGGCTATTCCACAGGTGTGCATTATTCATTGTGGCTCTAAATGAATGTTTATCAAAATAAACTCTTAATTATTTTCCAAGTGTGTATTATTCAGTGAGGCTCAGAACACGTGGCCATATTAATTAGATTCCTTACTATAGCAAGGTTTTGTCTTATTCACAGATGCTCTGAATATGTGTCTACATGAAATAGACCCCTGACTACTGCACATTATTCAATGACATTCCGAATTAGCAGCTACAGCGGGACTCGGCATGGAACTCACTGGTCTGGGTGCCCTGTTAAACTGGCAATCTGAGATTTGGAAGGGCAGATTGGCATGTCCATCTGATTGAACGGGACTTGAAAAATAAGCCAAACCAGGAGATTCCTGGGAAGCGTGATCTCAGCCGGTGCAGTGGGCAGCAACACGGGAGATTGCATGGATCCCAGTACCCTATCGGCAGGTTACTGGGCGCCAGTGAAAGAGTCGACCTCTTAGCTTGCTGAGAGGAAGAGAGAAAGAGAGAGGACGGACTCTGAGGCAGGGAGCGGGGTAATCTGGTGTGGCCGGTCCCACCATCACGGGGACAAGCAGGGTGGTGATTGGAGGTGCTCGGGGCTGAGAGTTCTGCTGCTGGCATCTAGGATGGTTCAGCCCGGTGGGGGAGGGGCGTCACCTCTACGGACGCAATCCGCCTTTTCTGAAGTACCGCCCAGGGCTGACGCAGCCTGCCATTGCCGAGGAAACCTGCCATAACAGAGAGACTCTGCCAGGAGAAGGGAGCTCTCCACAGCAGAACGGAGCCCAGCAGCAACAGGCCGGACCCGCGATAGCAGGGCAGAGCCCCAGCAGGCAAATAGTGAATAGACTGCCTCCTAGTGGGGCAGGACAGTGCAACAGATACTCATAAAGAAAGCCCCAACTCCCTGAGACAGAGCATCTAAGGGTGGATAAGAAAGGGTGGTGTTTTATGAGTTCGGTTGCAGCAGACATAAACAACCTCTCAACAACCATGAATGAACAACGGAGCTCACAGCTCAGCACTGGAGCTCCTATAAAGCACAGACCGTCTCCTCAAGCAGCTCCCTGACCCCTGTATATCCAAAGAGTCACCCCAAAAAAGAACTAATCAGACTGACATTTGGCGAACATAATTCTGGAACAAAGACAGCAGAAGAAGAAATGGGTATCATCCCTCACTGTTCTGCAGCAGCTACAGGTATACCCCAGACAAGCAGGGCCTGGAGTGGACCTCAGCACTCATACAGCAGAGGGGCTAGACCATTAGAAGTAAAACTAAGTAACAGAAATACTTCCTCATCAACAATCTCAGCATTCACACAAAGACCCAATTGAAAAATCAGCAACTATTAAGACGACAGGAGGATAAATCCAAAAAGATGGGAAGAAACCAGCGCAAAAAGAAGGAAAACACCCGGAACCAAAACACCTCACCTCCTACAAAGGACCAAAACTCCTCACCAGCAAGGGAACAAAGCTGGACAGAGAATGAGTGTGACGAAATGACACAATCAGACTTCAGAAAGTGGATAATGAGAAACTTCAGTGAGCTAAAAGAACATGTTCTAAATCAGTGCAAAGAAACTAAGAACCTTGAAAAAAGATTTGAAAAAAGATTCGACGAATTGATAAGAAGAATGGACAACGTAAAGGGGAATATGAATGCATTGAAAGAGCTGAAAAACACAACACGAGAACTTCGTGAAGGATGCACAAGTTTCAGCAGCCGAATTGACCGAGCTGACCAATTGACTAATGAAAGAAAGAATATCAGAAATCAAAGATCAACTCAATGAAATAAAATGAGAAACCAAGATTAAAGAAAAAAGCATAAAAAGGATTGAACAAAATCTCCAAGAAATGTGGGACTATGTGAAGAGACCAAACCTACGTTTGATAGCTGTGCCAGAATGTGATGAAGAGAATGAATCCAAGCTGGAAAATACTCTTCAGGATATTATCCAAGAAAATTTCCCCAACCTAGCAAGACAGGTCAATACTCAACTCCAGGAAATACAGAAAACACCACAAAGATACTTCGCAAGAAGAGCAACCCAAAGGCACATAATCGTCAGATTCACCAGCGTTAAAATGAAGGAGAAAATACTAAGGGCAGCCAGAGAGAAAGGTCGGGTCACCCACAAAGGGAAGCCCATCAGACTCACAGCAGATATCTCCAAAGAGACTCTACAAGCCAGAAGAGAGTGGGGGCCAATATTCAACATCCTTAAAGAAAAGAAATTTCAACCCAGAATTTCATATCCAGTCAAACTGAGCTTCATAAATGAAACAAAAATAAAATCTTTCATGAACAAGCAAGGACTCAGAGATTTTGTCACCACTAGGCCTGCTTTACAAGAGCTCCTGAAAGAGGCACTACACATAGAAAAAAACAACCAGTACAAGCCATCCTAAAAGCATACCATATGCTAAAGAGCATCAAAAAATGAAGAATGTACATGAACCAACGGGGAAAACAGCCAGCTCGCATCAAAATGGCCGTATCAAATTCACACATAACAATATTAACCCTAAATGTAAATGGGCTAAACGCACCAATCAAAAGACACAGACTGGCAAATTGGATAAAAAGCCAAAACCCATCGGTGTGCTGTATCCAGGAAACCCACCTCACAAGCAAGTATACACAAAGGCTCAAAATAAAAAGATGCAGGAAGATTTACCAAGCAAATGGAGAGCAAGAGAAAGCAGCAGTTGCAATTCTTGTCTCTGATAAAATAGACTTTAAAGCAACAAAGATCAAAAGGGGCAAAGAAGGTCATTACATAATGGTAAAAGAACCGATACAACAAGAAGAGCTAACGATTCTAAATATATATGGACCCAATGCAGCATCACCCATATATATAAGGCAAGTTCGCAATGACTTACAAAGAGACTTAGACTCCCACACAATAATAGTGGGAGACTTTAACACTCCACTTTCAATAGCAGACAGATGAACCAGACAGAGAATTAACAAGGATATCCAGGACTTGAACTCAGACCCGGGACAAGCAAACCTGATAGACATTTACAGAACTCTCCACCCCAAATCCACAGAATATACATTCTTCTCAGCACCACATCACACCTACTCCAAAATTGACCAAATAATTGGAAGTAAAGCACTCCTCAGCAAATGCAAAAAAAACTGAAATCATAACAAACAGTCTCTCAGACCATAATTCAATCCAGTTGGAACTCAGAATTCAGAAAACAACTCAGAACTGCACAGCTACATGGAAACTGAACAACTGGTTTTGAATCTTGACTGGATAAAAGAAGAAATGAAGACAGATTTAAAGAAATTCTTTGGAACAAAGGAGAATGAATACACAACGTACCAGAATCTCTGGGACACATTTAAAGCAGTCTGTAGAGGAAAATATATAGCAATAAGAACCCACATGAGAAGAGTGGAGAGATCCAAAACTGACATCCTATCGTCAAAATTGAAAGAGCTAGAGTAACAAGATCAAAAAAGCTCAAAACCTAGACAAAAATAACTAAGATCAGAGCAGAACTGAAGGAGATAGAGACAAGAAAAACCCTTCAAAAATCAATAAATCCAAGAGCTGGTTTTTCAAAGATCAACAAAATAGACAGACCACTAGCCAGACTGATAAAAAGAAAAGAGAGAACAACCAAATAGATGCAATAAAACGATAATGGGAAGTCACCACAGATTCCACAGAAATTCAAACCATCATCAGAGAATACTACAAACAACTCTATGCACATAAACTAGTAAACCAGGAAGAAATGGATAAATTCCTGGACGCCTGTGTCCTCTCAAGCCTAAACCAATAAGCTGAACTATGAATAGACCAATAACAAGGTCTGAAGTTGAGGCAGCAATTAAGAGCCTACCACACAAAAAAGCCCAGGTCCAGATGGGTTCACAGCTGAATTCTACCAGACACACAAAGAGGATCTGGTACCATTTCTTCTGAAACTATTCCAATAATTCAAAAGGGTTCCCAAATCATTTTATGAGACCAACATCATCCTAATAACAAAAGCAGAGACTCAACAAGAAAAGAAAACTTCAGGCCAATATCCATGATGAACATAGATGCAAAAATCTTCAATGACATTCCGAATGAGCAGCCACATGAAAATGTCTCCTGACTATTCCACAGGTGTGCATTATTTAGTGAGACTCTGAATGATGGGAGAAAAGTAAATCCTGAGTATTTTCCAGATATATATGATTCTTCACTGAGGTACTGAACAAGTGGCCATGTGAAATTGTTTCCTGACTAGTCCACAGTTGTGTATTATTGACTCTGACTCTGAATATTTGGGCATATGAAATAGACTAATGATTATTCCCCATATGTGCAGTTTTGAAGAGGTTCTTTATGAGTGTCCATATCAAATAGTCTCCTGACTATTCCACAGGTGTGCATTATTCGAACAGGTTCTGTATGAGGTCCATGCCAAATAGACTCCAGACACTCTCCCATGTGTGTATTTCTCAGCAATACCCAGAATTAGAGTTCATATGAAATAGACTCCTGACTACTACCCAGGTGTGTATCATTCAGGAAGGCACTTAATGCGTGGCTATCTTAAACAGCATCCTGATTACTCCATAGCAGTTCATTATTCACAGAGGTTACAAGTAAGTGGCCATATGAAATAGACTCCTTACTAGTGCGCCACTGTGCATTATTCCTGAGGCTGTAAATGAGAGGCTATATAAAGTAGACTCTTAACTCTTCCCAGGTGTGTATCATTCAGGAAGGCACTTAATGCGTGGCTATCTTAAACAGCATCCTGATTACTCCATAGCAGTTCATTATTCACAGAGTCTTTTCACGAGTGGCCATGTGGAAGAGATTCGTGAATTATCAAATATACATATTTTTCCTGTAAAACTGAAAGAGTGGCCTTATGAAATAGACCCATTTGACTCCACAGGTGTGCTCTATTCTTTGTCTCTCCAAACAAATCATCATATGAAATAGACTAATGATTATTCCCCATATGTGCAGTTTTGAAGAGGTTCTTTATGAGTGTCCATATCAAATAGTCTCCTGACTATTCCACAGGTGTGCATTATTCACTGAAGCTCTAGATGAGTGTCTACATAAAGTAGACTCTTAACTCTTCCCAGGTGTGTATCATTCAGGAAGGCACTTAATGCGTGGCTATCTTAAACAGCATCCTGATTACTCCATAGCAGTTCATTATTCACAGAGGTTACAAGTAAGTGGCCATATGAAATAGACTCCTCATTATTCTCCATGTGTGCATTATTCGAACAGGTTCTGTATGAGGTCCATGCCAAATAGACTCCAGACACTCTCCCATGTGTGTATTTCTCAGCAATACCCAGAATTAGAGTTCATATGAAATAGACTCTTGGCTACTCCACAGGTGTGCTCTATTCTTTGTCTCTCCAAACAAATCATCATATGAAATAGACTCTTGGCTACTCCACAGGTGTGCTCTATTCTTTGTCTCTCCAAACAAATCATCATATGAAATAGACTCCTCATTATTCTCCATGTGTGCATTATTCGAACAGGTTCTGTATGAGGTCCATGCCAAATAGACTCCAGACACTCTCCCATGTGTGTATTTCTCAGCAATACCCAGAATTAGAGTTCATATGAAATAGACTCTTGGCTACTCCACAGGTGTGCATTATTCCTTAATGCTGTGATTGAGTGGCCATATGAAATAGACCCATTTGACTCCACAGGTGTGCATTATTAAGTGATTCTCTGAATGAGTGCCTATAAAAATAGACTCCAGACACTCTCCCATGTGTGTATTTCTCAGCAATACCCAGAATTAGAGTTCATATGAAATAGACCCTGACTACAGCACATTATTCAATGACATTCCGAATGAGCAGCCACATGAAAATGTCTCCTGACTATTCCACAGGTGTGCATTATTCATTGAGGCTCTAAATGAATGTTTATCAAAATAAACTCTTAATTATTTTCCAGGTGTGTATTATTGACTCTGACTCTGAATATTTGGGCATATGAAATAGACTCTTGGCTACTCCACAGGTGTGCATTATTCGAACAGGTTCTGTATGAGGTCCATGCCAAATAGACTCCAGACACTCTCCCATGTGTGTATTTCTCAGCAATACCCAGAATTAGAGTTCATATGAAATAGACTCCTCATTATTCTCCATGTGTGCATTATTCCTGAGGCTGTAAATGAGAGGCTATATAAAGTAGACTCTTAACTCTTCCCAGGTGTGTATCATTCAGGAAGGCACTTAATGCGTGGCTATCTTAAACAGCATCCTGATTACTCCATAGCAGTTCATTATTCACAGAGGTTACAAGTAAGTGGCCATATGAAATAGACTCTTGGCTACTCCACAGGTGTGCATTATTCATTGAGGCTCTAAATGAATGTTTATCAAAATAAACTCTTAATTATTTTCCAGGTGTGTATTATTCAGTGAGTCTCTGAAGAAGTGGATATAAATAATAGAATCCTGAGGATTCCCCAGGTGTGTATCATTCAGGAGGAACAGAATGAGGGCCATATAAAAATGCTCGACTATTACACTGGTGTGCATTATTCGAACAGGTTCTGTATGAGGGTCCATGCCAAATAGACTCCAGACACTCTCCCATGTGTGTATTTCTCAGCAATACCCAGAATTAGAGTTCATATGAAATAGACTCTTGGCTACTCCACAGGTGTGCATTATTTAGTGAGACTCTGAATGATGGGAGAAAAGTAAATCCTGAGTATTTTCCAGATATATATGATTCTTCACTGAGGTACTGAACAAGTGGCCATGTGAAATACACTCCTGACTTTTCCATAGGTCTCTATTACTCTGTGAGGCTCTGAATATGTGTCCATATGAAATAGACCCTGACTACAGCACATTATTCAATGACATTCCGAATGAGCAGCCACATGAAAATGTCTCCTGACTATTCCACAGGTGTGCATTATTCATTGAGGCTCTAAATGAATGTTTATCAAAATAAACTCTTAATTATTTTCCAGGTGTGTATTATTGACTCTGACTCTGAATATTTGGGCATATGAAATAGACTCTTGGCTACTCCACAGGTGTGCATTATTCGAACAGGTTCTGTATGAGGTCCATGCCAAATAGACTCCAGACACTCTCCCATGTGTGTATTTCTCAGCAATACCCAGAATTAGAGTTCATATGAAATAGACCCTGACTACAGCACATTATTCAATGACATTCCGAATGAGCAGCCACATGAAAATGTCTCCTGACTATTCCACAGGTGTGCATTATTAAGTGATTCTCTGAATGAGTGCCTATAAAAATAGACTCCAGATGATATTACCACTGTGTAATATTCAGTCAGGCTGTGAAAGAGGGTCCATAGGAAACAGACTTCTAATTACTCCACATGTGCCTTATTTACTATTTGTCTGAATGAGTAGCCATATGAAATAGACTCTTGGCTACTCCACAGGTGTGCATTATTCACTGAAGCTCTAGATGAGTGTCTACATAAAGTAGACTCTTAACTCTTCCCAGGTGTGTATCATTCAGGAGGAACAGAATGAGGGCCATATAAAAATGCTCGACTATTACACTGGTGTGCATTATTCGAACAGGTTCTGTATGAGGGTCCATGCCAAATAGACTCCAGACACTCTCCCATGTGTGTATTTCTCAGCAATACCCAGAATTAGAGTTCATATGAAATAGACTCTTGGCTACTCCACAGGTGTGCATTATTTAGTGAGACTCTGAATGATGGGAGAAAAGTAAATCCTGAGTATTTTCCAGATATATATGATTCTTCACTGAGGTACTGAACAAGTGGCCATGTGAAATACACTCCTGACTTTTCCATAGGTCTCTATTACTCTGTGAGGCTCTGAATATGTGTCTACATGAAATAGACCCTGACTACAGCACATTATTCAATGACATTCCGAATGAGCAGCCACATGAAAATGTCTCCTGACTATTCCACAGGTGTGCATTATTCCTTAATGCTGTGATTGAGTGGCCATATGAAATAGACTCCTGACTACTACCCAGGTGTGTATTATTCAGTGAGTCTCTGAAGAAGTGGATATAAATAATAGAATCCTGACTTATCCCATGGTGTATGCCAATCAGTTTGGCTTTGAACATGTGGCTATAGAAAATAGAATTTTGACTAAAATACAGGTGTTCCTTATTCAATGAAGCTCAGAAATAAATGCCATATGAAATAGACTCCTCATTATTCTCCATGTGTGCATTATTCCTTAATGCTGTGATTGAGTGGCCATATGAAATAGCGTCCTGAGTATTCCCCAGGTATGTACTATTCACTGAGGCTCTGAATATGTGTCTACATGAAATAGACCCCATTTGACTCCACAGGTGTGCTCTATTCTTTGTCTCTCCAAACAAATCATCATATGAAATAGACTCCTGACTACTACCCAGGTGTGTATTATTCAGTGAGTCTCTGAAGAAGTGGATATAAATAATAGAATCCTGAGGATTCCCCAGGTGTGTATCATTCAGGAAGGCACTTAATGCGTGGCTATCTTAAACAGCATCCTGATTACTCCATAGCAGTTCATTATTCACAGAGGTTACAAGTAAGTGGCCATATGAAATAGACTCTTGGCTACTCCACAGGTGTGCATTATTCGAACAGGTTCTGTATGAGGTCCATGCCAAATAGACTCCAGACACTCTCCCATGTGTGTATTTCTCAGCAATACCCAGAATTAGAGTTCATATGAAATAGACTAATGATTATTCCCCATATGTGCAGTTTTGAAGAGGTTCTTTATGAGTGTCCATATCAAATAGTCTCCTGACTATTCCACAGGTGTGCATTATTCATTGAGGCTCTAAATGAATGTTTATCAAAATAAACTCTTAATTATTTTCCAGGTGTGTATTATTCAGTGAGTCTCTGAAGAAGTGGATATAAATAATAGAATCCTGACTTATCCCATGGTGTATGCCAATCAGTTTGGCTTTGAACATGTGGCTATAGAAAATAGAATTTTGACTAAAATACAGGTGTTCCTTATTCAATGAAGCTCAGAAATAAATGCCATATGAAATAGACTCCTGACTACTACCCAGGTGTGTATCATTCAGGAAGGCACTTAATGCGTGGCTATCTTAAACAGCATCCTGATTACTCCATAGCAGTTCATTATTCACAGAGGTTACAAGTAAGTGGCCATATGAAATAGCGTCCTGAGTATTCCCCAGGTATGTACTATTCACTGAGGCTCTGAATATGTGTCTACATGAAATAGACCCCATTTGACTCCACAGGTGTGCATTATTAAGTGATTCTCTGAATGAGTGCCTATAAAAATAGACTCCAGACACTCTCCCATGTGTGTATTTCTCAGCAATACCCAGAATTAGAGTTCATATGAAATAGACTCCTGACTACTACCCAGGTGTGTATTATTCAGTGAGTCTCTGAAGAAGTGGATATAAATAATAGAATCCTGAGTATTTTCCAGATATATATGATTCTTCACTGAGGTACTGAACAAGTGGCCATGTGAAATTGTTTCCTGACTAGTCCACAGTTGTGTATTATTGAATGAGACTCTGACTAAGTGGGCATAAAATAGAGACTCTTGTGTATTGCCCAGGTGTTCATTACTTACAGAGACTCAGAATGTGTAGCCATTTGAAGTAGACCCTTGACTATTTCTGATGGGAGTATTATTCACAGAGGTTACAAGTAAGTGGCCATATGAAATAGCGTCCTGAGTATTCCCCAGGTATGTACTATTCACTGAGGCTCTGAATATGTGTCTACATGAAATAGACCCTGACTACAGCACATTATTCAATGACATTCCGAATGAGCAGCCACATGAAAATGTCTCCTGACTATTCCACAGGTGTGCATTATTAAGTGATTCTCTGAATGAGTGCCTATAAAAATAGACTCCAGACACTCTCCCATGTGTGTATTTCTCAGCAATACCCAGAATTAGAGTTCATATGAAATAGACTCCTGACTACTACCCAGGTGTGTATCATTCAGGAAGGCACTTAATGCGTGGCTATCTTAAACAGCATCCTGATTACTCCATAGCAGTTCATTATTCACTGAAACTTTGAATGACACGCCATATAAATAGATACCTGACTATTGCTCCATTGTGAATTATTCAAAAGGTTCTAAATGAGTTTTAATATAAAATAGACTAGTGTCTATTCCACAAGTGTGCATTATTCCTGAGGCTGTAAATGAGAGGCTATATAAAGTAGACTCTAACACTTCCTCAGGTGTGTATTACTCAGTGAGGCTCTTCTTGTGTGACCATATGAAACAGGATGTTGTCAATCTTAAATAATTGTACTATTCAGAAATCTCTGAACGAGTGTCTATATGAAATAGTGACCTGAGTACTTTACATTTGTTCATTATTCACAGAGGTTACAAGTAAGTGGCCATATGAAATAGACCCTGACTACAGCACATTATTCAATGACATTCGAATGAGCAGCCACATGAAAATGTCTCCTGACTATTCCACAGGTGTGCATTATTCATTGAGGCTCTAAATGAATGTTTATCAAAATAAACTCTTAATTATTTTCCAGGTGTGTATTATTCAGTGAGTCTCTGAAGAAGTGGATATAAATAATAGAATCCTGAGTATTTCCCAGGTGTGTATCATTCAGGAGGAACAGAATGAGGGCCATATAAAAATGCTCGACTATTACACTGGTGTGCATTATTAAGTGATTCTCTGAATGAGTGCCTATAAAAATAGACTCCAGACACTCTCCCATGTGTGTATTTCTCAGCAATACCCAGAATTAGAGTTCATATGAAATAGACCCCATTTGACTCCACAGGTGTGCATTATTCGAACAGGTTCTGTATGAGGTCCATGCCAAATAGACTCAGATGATATTACCACTGTGTAATATTCAGTCAGGCTGTGAAAGAGGGTCCATAGGAAACAGACTTCTAATTACTCCACATGTGCCTTATTTACTATTTGTCTGAATGAGTAGCCATATGAAATAGCGTCCTGAGTATTCCCCAGGTATGTACTATTCACTGAGGCTCTGAATATGTGTCTACATGAAATAGACCCTGACTACAGCACATTATTCAATGACATTCGAATGAGCAGCCACATGAAAATGTCTCCTGACTATTCCACAGGTGTGCATTATTCGAACAGGTTCTGTATGAGGTCCATGCCAAATAGACTCCAGACACTCTCCCATGTGTGTATTTCTCAGCAATACCCAGAATTAGAGTTCATATGAAATAGACTCCTGACTACTACCCAGGTGTGTATTATTGACTCTGACTCTGAATATTTGGGCATATGAAATAGACTCCTGACTACTACCCAGGTGTGTATCATTCAGGAGGAACAGAATGAGGGCCATATAAAAATGCTCGACTATTACACTGGTGTGCATTATTCCTTAATGCTGTGATTGAGTGGCCATATGAAATAGACTCTTGGCTACTCCACAGGTGTGCATTATTCGAACAGGTTCTGTATGAGGGTCCATGCCAAATAGACTCCAGATGATATTACCACTGTGTAATATTCAGTCAGGCTGTGAAAGAGGGTCCATAGGAAACAGACTTCTAATTACTCCACATGTGCCTTATTTACTATTTGTCTGAATGAGTAGCCATATGAAATAGACTCCTCATTATTCTCCATGTGTGCATTATTCACTGAAACTTTGAATGACACGCCATATAAATAGATACCTGACTATTGCTCCATTGTGAATTATTCAAAAGGTTCTAAATGAGTTTTAATATAAAATAGACTAGTGTCTATTCCACAAGTGTGCATTATTCCTGAGGCTGTAAATGAGAGGCTATATAAAGTAGACTCTAACACTTCCTCAGGTGTGTATTACTCAGTGAGGCTCTTCTTGTGTGACCATATGAAACAGGATGTTGTCAATCTTAAATAATTGTACTATTCAGAAATCTCTGAACGAGTGTCTATATGAAATAGTGACCTGAGTACTTTACATTTGTTCATTATTCACAGAGGTTACAAGTAAGTGGCCATATGAAATGGAATCGTGACTAATCCACACATCCATCATCCACTGAGGCTATGAATGTGTTTCCAGTTGAAATAGACTCTTGGCTACTCCACAGGTGTGCATTATTCATTGAGGCTCTAAATGAATGTTTATCAAAATAAACTCTTAATTATTTTCCAGGTGTGTATTATTCAGTGAGGCTCAGAACACGTGGCCATATTAATTAGATTCCTTACTATAGCAAGGTTTTGTCTTATTCACTGAGGCTCTGAATATGTGTCTACATGAAATAGACCCTGACTACAGCACATTATTCAATGACATTCGAATGAGCAGCCACATGAAAATGTCTCCTGACTATTCCACAGGTGTGCATTATTTAGTGAGACTCTGAATGATGGGAGAAAAGTAAATCCTGAGTATTTCCCAGGTGTGTATTATTGACTCTGACTCTGAATATTTGGGCATATGAAATAGACTCTTGGCTACTCCACAGGTGTGCATTATTAAGTGATTCTCTGAATGAGTGCCTATAAAAATAGACTCCAGATGATATTACCACTGTGTAATATTCAGTCAGGCTGTGAAAGAGGGTCCATAGAAACAGACTTCTAATTACTCCACATGTGCCTTATTTACTATTTGTCTGAATGAGTAGCCATATGAAATAGACTCCTCATTATTCTCCATGTGTGCATTATTCGAACAGGTTCTGTATGAGGTCCATGCCAAATAGACTCAGACACTCTCCCATGTGTGTATTTCTCAGCAATACCCAGAATTAGAGTTCATATGAAATAGACTCCTGACTACTACCCAGGTGTGTATCATTCAGGAAGGCACTTAATGCGTGGCTATCTTAAACAGCATCCTGATTACTCCATAGCAGTTCATTATTCACTGAAACTTTGAATGACACGCCATATAAATAGATACCTGACTATTGCTCCATTGTGAATTATTCAAAAGGTTCTAAATGAGTTTTAATATAAAATAGAATCCTGAGGATTCCCCAGGTGTGTATCATTCAGGAGGAACAGAATGAGGGCCATATAAAAATGCTCGACTATTACACTGGTGTGCATTATTCACTGAAGCTCTAGATGAGTGTCTACATAAAGTAGACTCTTAACTCTTCCCCAGGTGTGTATTATTGAATGAGACTCTGACTAAGTGGGCATAAAATAGAGACTCTTGTGTATTGCCCAGGTGTTCATTACTTACAGAGACTCAGAATGTGTAGCCATTTGAAGTAGACCCTTGACTATTTCTGATGGGAGTATTATTCACAGAGTCTTTTCACGAGTGGCCATGTGGAAGAGATTCGTGAATTATCAAATATACATATTTTTCCTGTAAAACTGAAAGAGTGGCCTTATGAAATAGACCCCATTTGACTCCACAGGTGTGCTCTATTCTTTGTCTCTCCAAACAAATCATCATATGAAATAGACTAATGATTATTCCCCATATGTGCAGTTTTTGAAGAGGTTCTTTATGAGTGTCCATATCAAATAGTCTCCTGACTATCACATATGAGTGTATCATTTACAGAGTTGCATAATTTGGGGATACCTTAAAAGGGCGCTGACTACTTTACAGCTGTTTATTATGCACTGAAGCTCTGAATGAGAGGCCATATGAAATAGACTCCTTACTAGTGCGCCACTGTGCATTATTCTTAATGCTGTGATTGAGTGGCCATATGACCTGGACTCTGACTATTCCCAATGTGCATATTATTCAGTGAGTTTCTGAATGAGTTACCACGTAAAATACACTGCTTCCTCTACTCTTTTGACTATTTCACTACTGTGCTTCTTCCACTGATTCACTGGGTGAACGCTCTAATCAAATAGAATCAAGATTATTCCCATGTTTGCATTATTCAGTGAGTCTCTGAAGAAGTGGATATAAATAATAGAATCCTGAGTATTTTCCAGATATATATGATTCTTCACTGAGGTACTGAACAAGTGGCCATGTGAAATACACTCCTGACTTTTCCATAGGTCTCTATTACTCTGTGAGGCTCTGAAGCAGTGGCCATAAAATAGTGACTCCTGAATATTCCCAGGCGTGCGTTTTACATTCAGCTCTAAATTGGTGGCGATACAAAATAGAATCCTGACTCATCCCATGGTGTATGCCAAGCAGTTTGGTTTTTAACATGTGGCTATGGAAAATAGAATTTTGACTAAAATACAGATGTTCCTTATTGAAAGAAACTCAGAAATAAATGCCATATGAAATAACGTCCTGAGTATTCCCCAGGTATGTACGATTCACTGAGGCTCTGAACCTTTGGCCATGTGAAATTTTTTCCTGACTATTCCACAGTTGTTTATTATTGACTCTGACTCTGAATATTTGGGCATATGAAATAAACAAGTTACTATTCCAAGGTTGTGTATTACTCACTCAGGGTTTAATTTGGCCGACATATAAAATAGACTAGTGTCTATTCCACAAGTGCGCATCATTCCCTGAGGCTGTAAATGAGAGGCTATATAAAGTAAACTCCTAACACTTCCTCAGGTGTATATTACTCTGTGAGGCTCTTCTTGTGCAGCCATATGAAACAGGAGGTTGTCACTTTTAAATAATTGTACTATTCACGAAATCTCTGAACGAGTGTCTATATGAAATAGTGACCTGAGTACTTTACATTAGTACATTAGTCACAGAGGTTACAAGTAAGTAGCCATATGAAATGGAATCGTGACTAATCCACATCCATCATCCACTGAGGCTATGAATGTGTTTCCAGTTGAAATAGACTCTTGGCTACTCCACAGGTGTGCATTATTCATTGAGGCTCTAAATGAATGTTTATCAAAATAAACTCTTAATTATTTTCCAGGTGTGTATTATTCAGTGAGGCTCAGAACACGTGGCCATATTAATTAGATTCCTTACTATAGCAAGGTTTTGTCTTATTCACTGAGGCTCTGAATATGTGTCTACATGAAATAGACCCTGACTACAGCACATTATTCAATGACATTCGAATGAGCAGCCACATGAAAATGTCTCCTGACTATTCCACAGGTGTGCATTATTTAGTGAGACTCTGAATGATGGGAGAAAAGTAAATCCTGAGTATTCCCCAGGTATGTACTATTCACTGAGGCTCTGAATATGTGTCTACATGAAATAGACTCTTGGCTACTCCACAGGTGTGCATTATTAAGTGATTCTCTGAATGAGTGCCTATAAAAATAGACTCAGATGATATTACCACTCTTTAATATTCAGTCAGGCTGTGAAAGAGGGTCCATAGGAAACAGACTTCTAATTACCCCACATGTGCATTATTTACTATTTTTCTGAATGAGTAGCCATATGAAATAGACTCCTCATTATTCTCCATGTGTGCATTATTCGAACAGGTTCTCTATGAGGTCCATGTCAAATAGACTCCAGACACTCTCCCATGTGTGTATTTCTCAGCAATACCCAGAATTAGAGTTCATACGAAATAGACTCCTGACTACTACCCAGGTGTGTATCATTCAGGAAGGCACTTAATGCGTGGCTATCTTAAACAGCATCCTGATTACTCCATAGCAGTTCATTATTCACTGAAACTTTGAATGACACGCCATATAAATAGATACCTGACTATTGCTCCATTGTGAATTATTCAAAAAGTTCTAAATGAGTTTTAATATAAAATAGAATCCTGAGGATTCCCCAGGTGTGTATCATTCAGGAGGAACAGAATGAGGGCCATATAAAAATGCTCGACTATTACACTGGTGTGCATTATTCACTGAAGCTCTAGATGAGTGTCTACATAAAGTAGACTCTTAACTCTTCCCCAGGTGTGTATTATTGAATGAGACTCAGACTAAGTGGGCATAAAATAGAGACTCTTGTGTATTCCCCAGGTGTTCATTACTTACAGAGACTCAGAATGTGTAGCCATTTGAAGTAGACCCTTGACTATTTCTGATGGGAGTATTATTCACAGTCTTTTCACGAGTGGCCATGTGGAAGAGATTCGTGAATTATCAAATATACATATTTTTCCTGTAAAACTGAAAGAGTGGCCTTATGAAATAGACCCTGACTACAGCACATTATTCAATGACATTCGAATGAGCAGCCACATGAAAATGTCTCCTGACTATTCCACAGGTGTGCATTATTTAGTGAGACTCTGAATGATGGGAGAAAAGTAAATCCTGAGTATTTCCCAGGTGTGTATTATTGACTCTGACTCTGAATATTTGGGCATATGAAATAGACTCTTGGCTACTCCACAGGTGTGCATTATTAAGTGATTCTCTGAATGAGTGCCTATAAAAATAGACTCAGATGATATTACCACTGTGTAATATTCAGTCAGGCTGTGAAAGAGGGTCCATAGGAAACAGACTTCTAATTACTCCACATGTGCCTTATTTACTATTTGTCTGAATGAGTAGCCATATGAAATAGACTCCTCATTATTCTCCATGTGTGCATTATTCAAACAGGTTCTGAATGAGGTTCCATGCCAAGTAGACTCCAGACACTCTGACATGTGTGTATTTCTCAGCAATACCCAGAATTAGAGTTCATATGAAATAGACTCCTGACTACTACCCAGGTGTGTATCATTCAGGAAGGCACTTAATGCATGGCTATCTTAAACAGCATCCTGATTACTCCATAGCAGTTCATTATTCACTGAAACTTTGAATGACACGCCATATAAATAGATACCTGGCTATTACTTCATTGTGAATTATTTTAAAGCTTCTAAATGAGTTTTAATATAAAATAGAATTCTGATTATTTCCCAGGTGTCTATCATTCAGGGAGAAACAGAATGTGGGGCTATATAAAAAATGCTCAACTATTACAATGGTGTACATTATTCACTAAATCTCTAGATGAGTGTCTACATAATGTAGACTCTTAACTTTTCCCCAGGTGTGTATTATTGAATGAGACTCTGATGAAGTGGGCATAAAATAGAGACTCTTGTGTATTTCCCAGGTGTTCATTACTTACAGAGACTCAGAATGTGTAGCCATTTGAAGTAGACCCTTGACTATTTCTGATGGAAATATTATTCAAAGAGTCTTTTCACCAGTGACCATGTAGAAGAGATTCGTGACTTATCAAATATACATTTTTTTCTCTGTAAAACTGAAAGAGTGGCCTTATGAAATAGACCCCATTTGACTCCACAGGTGTGCTCTATTCTTTCTCTCTCCAAACAAATCATCATATAAAATAGACTAATTATTATTCTCCATATGTGAAGTTTTTGAAGAGTTTCTTTATGAGTGTCCATATCAAATAGTCTCCTGACTATCACATATGAGTGTATCATTTACGGAGTTGCATAATTTGGGATACCTTAAAAAGGGCGCTGACTACTTTACAGCTGTTTATTATGCACTGAAGCTCTGAATGAGAGGCCATATGAAATAGACTCCTTACTAGTGCGCCACTGTGCATTATTCCTTAATGCTGTGATTGAGTGGCCATATGACCTGGACTCTGACTATTCCCAATGTGTATATTCTTCAGTGAGTTTCTGAATGAGTAACCACGTAAAATAGACTGCTTCCTCTACTCTTTTGACTATTTCTCAGCTGTGCTTCTTCCACTGAGTCACTGGGTGAACGGTCTCATCAAATAGTATCCAGACTATTCCCATGTTTGCATTATTCAGTGAGTCTCTGAAGAAGTGGATATAAATAATAGAATCCTGAGTATTTTCCAGATATATATGATTCTTCACTGAGGTACTGAACAAGTGGCCATGTGAAATACACTCCTGACTTTTCCATAGGTCTCTATTACTCTGTGAGGCTCTGAATCTGTGGCAATAAAATAGAGACTCCTGAATATTTTCTAGGCGTTCGTTTTACAGTCAGCTGTAAATTGGTGGCTGTACGAAATAGAATCCAGACTCTGCCCATGCTGTATGCCATCAGTTTGGGTTTGAGCATGTGGCTATAGAAAATACAATTTTGACTAAAATACAGGTGTTCCTTATTCAATGAAGCTCAGAAATTAATGTCATATGAAATAGCGTACTGATTATTTCCCAGGTATGTACTATTCACTGAGGCTCTGAACCTTTGGGCATGTGAAATTGTTTTCTGATTAGTCGACAGTTGTGTATTATTGACTCTGACTCTGAATATTTGGGCATATGAAATAGACGAGTTACTCTTCCAAGGTTTTGTAGTGCTCACTCAAGGTTAATTTTGTGGACATATAATATGAACTAGTGTCTATACCACAAGTGTGCATTATTTCCAGAGGCTGTAAATGAGAGGCTATAAAAAGTAGACTCCTAACCCTTCCTCAGCTGTGTATTACTCAGTAAGGCTCTTCTTGTGTGACCATATGAAACAGGATTTTGTCAATCTTAAATAATTGTACTGTTCAGAATATCTCTGAACGAGTGTCTATATGAAAAAGTGACCTGAGTACTTTACATTTGTTCATTATTCACAAAGGTTACAAGTAAGTGGCCATATGAAATAGAATCGTGACTAATCTAGACAAGCATCATTCACTGAGGCTATGAATGGGTTTCCAGTTGAAATAGACTCTTGGCTACTCCACAGGTTTGCATTATTCATTGAGGCTCTAAATGAATGTTTATCGAAAATAAACTCTTAATTATTTTCCAGGTGTGTATTATTCTGTGAGGCTCAGAACACGTGGCCATATTAATTAGATTCCTTACTATAGCAAGGTTTTGTCTTATTCACTGAGGCTCTGAATATGTGTCTACATGAAATAGACCCTGACTACAGCACATTATTCAATGACATTCGAATGAGCAGCCACATGAAAATGTCTCCTGACTATTCCACAGGTGTGCATTATTCCTTAATGCTGTGATTGAGTGGCCATATGAAATAGACTCCTGACTACTACCCAGGTGTGTATTATTGACTCTGACTCTGAATATTTGGGCATATGAAATAGACTCTTGGCTACTCCACAGGTGTGCATTATTCCTGAGGCTGTAAATGAGAGGCTATATAAAGTAGACTCCTAACACTTCCTCAGGTGTGTATTACTCAGTGAGGCTCTTCTTGTGTGACCATATGAAACAGGATGTTGTCAATCTTAAATAATTGTACTATTCAGAAATCTCTGAACGAGTGTCTATATGAAATAGTGACCTGAGTACTTTACATTTGTTCATTATTCACAGAGGTTACAAGTAAGTGGCCATATGAAATGGAATCGTGACTAATCCACACATCCATCATCCACTGAGGCTATGAATGTGTTTCCAGTTGAAATAGACTCTTGGCTACTCCACAGGTGTGCATTATTCATTGAGGCTCTAAATGAATGTTTATCAAAATAAACTCTTAATTATTTTCCAGGTGTGTATTATTCAGTGAGGCTCAGAACACGTGGCCATATTAATTAGATTCCTTACTATAGCAAGGTTTTGTCTTATTCACTGAGGCTCTGAATATGTGTCTACATGAAATAGACCCTGACTACAGCACATTATTCAATGACATTCGAATGAGCAGCCACATGAAAATGTCTCCTGACTATTCCACAGGTGTGCATTATTTAGTGAGACTCTGAATGATGGGAGAAAAGTAAATCCTGAGTATTTCCCAGGTGTGTATTATTGACTCTGACTCTGAATATTTGGGCATATGAAATAGACTCTTGGCTACTCCACAGGTGTGCATTATTAAGTGATTCTCTGAATGAGTGCCTATAAAAATAGACTCAGATGATATTACCACTGTGTAATATTCAGTCAGGCTGTGAAAGAGGGTCCATAGAAACAGACTTCTAATTACTCCACATGTGCCTTATTTACTATTTGTCTGAATGAGTAGCCATATGAAATAGACTCCTCATTATTCTCCATGTGTGCATTATTCGAACAGGTTCTGTATGAGGTCCATGCCAAATAGACTCAGACACTCTCCCATGTGTGTATTTCTCAGCAATACCCAGAATTAGAGTTCATATGAAATAGACTCCTGACTACTACCCAGGTGTGTATCATTCAGGAAGGCACTTAATGCGTGGCTATCTTAAACAGCATCCTGATTACTCCATAGCAGTTCATTATTCACTGAAACTTTGAATGACACGCCATATAAATAGATACCTGACTATTGCTCCATTGTGAATTATTCAAAAGGTTCTAAATGAGTTTTAATATAAAATAGAATCCTGAGGATTCCCCAGGTGTGTATCATTCAGGAGGAACAGAATGAGGGCCATATAAAAATGCTCGACTATTACACTGGTGTGCATTATTCACTGAAGCTCTAGATGAGTGTCTACATAAAGTAGACTCTTAACTCTTCCCAGGTGTGTATTATTGAATGAGACTCTGACTAAGTGGGCATAAAATAGAGACTCTTGTGTATTGCCCAGGTGTTCATTACTTACAGAGACTCAGAATGTGTAGCCATTTGAAGTAGACCCTTGACTATTTCTGATGGGAGTATTATTCACAGAGTCTTTTCACGAGTGGCCATGTGGAAGAGATTCGTGAATTATCAAATATACATATTTTTCCTGTAAAACTGAAAGAGTGGCCTTATGAAATAGACCCCATTTGACTCCACAGGTGTGCTCTATTCTTTGTCTCTCCAAACAAATCATCATATGAAATAGACTAATGATTATTCCCCATATGTGCAGTTTTGAAGAGGTTCTTTATGAGTGTCCATATCAAATAGTCTCCGGAATTTCACTTATGTGTGTATCATTTATGGAGTTGCATAATTTGGGGATACCTTGAAAAAGGCGCTGACTACTTTACAGCTGTTTATTATGCACTGAAGCTCTGAATGAGAGGCCATATGATATAGACTCTTGGCTACTCCACAGGTGTGCATTATTCCTTAATGCTGTGATTGAGTGGCCATATGACCTGGACTCTGACTATTCCCAATGTGTATATTCTTCAGTGAGTTTCTGAATGAGTAGCCATATGAAATAGACTCCTGACTAATACCCAGGTGTGTATCATTCAGGAAGGCACTTAATGCATGGCTATCTTAAACAGCATCCTGATTACTCCATAGCAGTTCATTATTCACTGAAACTTTGAATGACACGCCATATAAATTGATACATGACTATTGCTCCATTGTAAATTTTTTAAAAGTTTGAACATGAGTTTTAATATGAAATAGAATTCTGAAGATTCTCCAAATGTGTATTATTCTAGGAGGAACAGAATGAGGGGCCATATAAAAAAATTCTCGACTATTACACTGGTGTGCATTATTCACTGAAGCTCTAGATGAGTGTCTCCATAAAGTAGACTCTTAACTCTTCCACAGGTGTGTATTACTGAATGAGACTCTGACTAAGTCTGCATAAAATAGAGACTCTTGTGTATTGCCCAGGTGTTCATTACTTACAGAGCCTCAGAATGTGTAGCCATTTGAAGTAGACCCTTGACTATTTCTGATGGGAGTATTATTCACAGAGTCTTTTCATGAGTGGCCATGTGGAAGATATTCGTGCAATATCAAATGTAAATATTTTTTCCTGTAAAATTGAAAAAGTGGCCTTATGAAATAGATCCCGTTTGACTTTACAGGTGTGCTCTATTCTTTGTATCTCCAGGCAAATCATCATATGAAATAGACTAATTATTATTCCTCATATGTGCAGTTTTGAAGAGGTTCTTTATGAGTGTCCATATCAAATAGTCTTCTGACTATCACATATGAGTGTATCATTTACAGAGTTGCATAATTTGGGGATACCTTAAAAGGGCGCTGACTACTTTACAGCTGTTTATTATGCACTGAAGCTCTGAATGAGAGGCCATATAAAAATGCTCGACTATTACACTGGTGTGCATTATTCACTGAAGCTCTAGATGAGTGTCTACATAAAGTAGACTCTTAACTCTTCCCAGGTGTGTATTATTGAATGAGACTCTGACTAAGTGGGCATAAAATAGAGACTCTTGTGTATTGCCCAGGTGTTCATTACTTACAGAGACTCAGAATGTGTAGCCATTTGAAGTAGACCCTTGACTATTTCTGATGGGAGTATTATTCACAGAGTCTTTTCACGAGTGGCCATGTGGAAGAGATTCGTGAATTATCAAATATACATATTTTTCCTGTAAAACTGAAAGAGTGGCCTTATGAAATAGACCCCATTTGACTCCACAGGTGTGCTCTATTCTTTGTCTCTCCAAACAAATCATCATATGAAATAGACTAATGATTATTCCCCATATGTGCAGTTTTGAAGAGGTTCTTTATGAGTGTCCATATCAAATAGTCTCCTGACTATCACATATGAGTGTATCATTTACAGAGTTGCATAATTTGGGATACCTTAAAAGGGCGCTGACTACTTTACAGCTGTTTATTATGCACTGAAGCTCTGAATGAGAGGCCATATGAAATAGACCCCATTTGACTCCACAGGTGTGCATTATTCCTTAATGCTGTGATTGAGTGGCCATATGACCTGGACTCTGACTATTCCCAATGTGTATATTCTTCAGTGAGTTTCTGAATGAGTAGCCATATGAAATAGACTCTTGGCTACTCCACAGGTGTGCTCTATTCTTTGTCTCTCCAAACAAATCATCATATGAAATAGACTAATGATTATTCCCCATATGTGCAGTTTTGAAGAGGTTCTTTATGAGTGTCCATATCAAATAGTCTCCTGACTATTCCACAGGTGTGCATTATTCCTTAATGCTGTGATTGAGTGGCCATATGAAATAGACTCCTGACTACTACCCAGGTGTGTATCATTCAGGAAGGCACTTAATGCGTGGCTATCTTAAACAGCATCCTGATTACTCCATAGCAGTTCATTATTCACAGAGGTTACAAGTAAGTGGCCATATGAAATAGACTCTTGGCTACTCCACAGGTGTGCATTATTCCTGAGGCTGTAAATGAGAGGCTATATAAAGTAGACTCTTAACTCTTCCCAGGTGTGTATTATTGACTCTGACTCTGAATATTTGGGCATATGAAATAGACTCCTGACTACTACCCAGGTGTGTATTATTGACTCTGACTCTGAATATTTGGGCATATGAAATAGACTCCTGACTACTACCCAGGTGTGTATTATTCAGTGAGGCTCAGAACACGTGGCCATATTAATTAGATTCCTTACTATAGCAAGGTTTTGTCTTATTCACTGAGGCTCTGAACCTTTGGCCATGTGAAATTGTTTCCTGACTAGTCCACAGTTGTGTATTATTGACTCTGACTCTGAATATTTGGGCATATGAAATAGACAAGTTACTATTCCAAAGTTGTGTATTACTCACTCAGGGTTTAATTTTGGACATATAAAATAGACTAGTGTCTATTCCACAAGTGTGCATTATTCCTGAGGCTGTAAATGAGAGGCTATATAAAGTAGACTCTAACACTTCCTCAGGTGTGTATTACTCAGTGAGGCTCTTCTTGTGTGACCATATGAAACAGGATGTTGTCAATCTTAAATAATTGTACTATTCAGAAATCTCTGAACGAGTGTCTATATGAAATAGTGACCTGAGTACTTTACATTTGTTCATTATTCACAGAGGTTACAAGTAAGTGGCCATATGAAATGGAATCGTGACTAATCCACACATCCATCATCCACTGAGGCTATGAATGTGTTTCCAGTTGAAATAGACTCTTGGCTACTCCACAGGTGTGCATTATTCACTGAAACTTTGAATGACACGCCATATAAATAGATACCTGACTATTGCTCCATTGTGAATTATTCAAAAGGTTCTAAATGAGTTTTAATATAAAATAGAATCCTGAGGATTCCCCAGGTGTGTATCATTCAGGAGGAACAGAATGAGGGCCATATAAAAATGCTCGACTATTACACTGGTGTGCATTATTCACTGAAGCTCTAGATGAGTGTCTACATAAAGTAGACTCTTAACTCTTCCCAGGTGTGTATTATTGAATGAGACTCTGACTAAGTGGGCATAAAATAGAGACTCTTGTGTATTGCCCAGGTGTTCATTACTTACAGAGACTCAGAATGTGTAGCCATTTGAAGTAGACCCTTGACTATTTCTGATGGGAGTATTATTCACAGAGTCTTTTCACGAGTGGCCATGTGGAAGAGATTCGTGAATTATCAAATATACATATTTTTCCTGTAAAACTGAAAGAGTGGCCTTATGAAATAGACCCCATTTGACTCCACAGGTGTGCTCTATTCTTTGTCTCTCCAAACAAATCATCATATGAAATAGACTAATGATTATTCCCCATATGTGCAGTTTTGAAGAGGTTCTTTATGAGTGTCCATATCAAATAGTCTCCTGACTATCACATATGAGTGTATCATTTACAGAGTTGCATAATTTGGGATACCTTAAAAGGGCGCTGACTACTTTACAGCTGTTTATTATGCACTGAAGCTCTGAATGAGAGGCCATATGAAATAGACTCTTGGCTACTCCACAGGTGTGCATTATTCCTTAATGCTGTGATTGAGTGGCCATATGACCTGGACTCTGACTATTCCCAATGTGTATATTCTTCAGTGAGTTTCTGAATGAGTAGCCATATGAAATAGACTCTTGGCTACTCCACAGGTGTGCTCTATTCTTTGTCTCTCCAAACAAATCATCATATGAAATAGACTCTTGGCTACTCCACAGGTGTGCTCTATTCTTTGTCTCTCCAAACAAATCATCATATGAAATAGACTCCTGACTACTACCCAGGTGTGTATCATTCAGGAAGGCACTTAATGCGTGGCTATCTTAAACAGCATCCTGATTACTCCATAGCAGTTCATTATTCACAGAGGTTACAAGTAAGTGGCCATATGAAATAGACTAATGATTATTCCCCATATGTGCAGTTTTGAAGAGGTTCTTTATGAGTGTCCATATCAAATAGTCTCCTGACTATTCCACAGGTGTGCATTATTCCTGAGGCTGTAAATGAGAGGCTATATAAAGTAGACTCTTAACTCTTCCCAGGTGTGTATTATTCAGTGAGTCTCTGAAGAAGTGGATATAAATAATAGAATCCTGACTTATCCCATGGTGTATGCCAATCAGTTTGGCTTTGAACATGTGGCTATAGAAAATAGAATTTTGACTAAAATACAGGTGTTCCTTATTCAATGAAGCTCAGAAATAAATGCCATATGAAATAGCGTCCTGAGTATTCCCAGGTATGTACTATTCACTGAGGCTCTGAACCTTTGGCCATGTGAAATTGTTTCCTGACTAGTCCACAGTTGTGTATTATTGACTCTGACTCTGAATATTTGGGCATATGAAATAGACAAGTTACTATTCCAAAGTTGTGTATTACTCACTCAGGGTTTAATTTTGGACATATAAAATAGACTAGTGTCTATTCCACAAGTGTGCATTATTCCTGAGGCTGTAAATGAGAGGCTATATAAAGTAGACTCTTAACTCTTCCCAGGTGTGTATTACTCAGTGAGGCTCTTCTTGTGTGACCATATGAAACAGGATGTTGTCAATCTTAAATAATTGTACTATTCAGAAATCTCTGAACGAGTGTCTATATGAAATAGTGACCTGAGTACTTTACATTTGTTCATTATTCACAGAGGTTACAAGTAAGTGGCCATATGAAATGGAATCGTGACTAATCCACACATCCATCATCCACTGAGGCTATGAATGTGTTTCCAGTTGAAATAGACTCTTGGCTACTCCACAGGTGTGCATTATTCATTGAGGCTCTAAATGAATGTTTATCAAAATAAACTCTTAATTATTTTCCAGGTGTGTATTATTCAGTGAGGCTCAGAACACGTGGCCATATTAATTAGATTCCTTACTATAGCAAGGTTTTGTCTTATTCACTGAGGCTCTGAATATGTGTCTACATGAAATAGACCCTGACTACAGCACATTATTCAATGACATTCGAATGAGCAGCCACATGAAAATGTCTCCTGACTATTCCACAGGTGTGCATTATTCATTGAGGCTCTAAATGAATGTTTATCAAAATAAACTCTTAATTATTTTCCAGGTGTGTATTATTGACTCTGACTCTGAATATTTGGGCATATGAAATAGACTCTTGGCTACTCCACAGGTGTGCATTATTAAGTGATTCTCTGAATGAGTGCCTATAAAAATAGACTCAGATGATATTACCACTGTGTAATATTCAGTCAGGCTGTGAAAGAGGGTCCATAGAAACAGACTTCTAATTACTCCACATGTGCCTTATTTACTATTTGTCTGAATGAGTAGCCATATGAAATAGACTCCTGACTACTACCCAGGTGTGTATTATTGACTCTGACTCTGAATATTTGGGCATATGAAATAGACTCTTGGCTACTCCACAGGTGTGCATTATTAAGTGATTCTCTGAATGAGTGCCTATAAAAATAGACTCAGACACTCTCCCATGTGTGTATTTCTCAGCAATACCCAGAATTAGAGTTCATATGAAATAGACTCCTGACTACTACCCAGGTGTGTATTATTGACTCTGACTCTGAATATTTGGGCATATGAAATAGACAAGTTACTATTCCAAAGTTGTGTATTACTCAGTGAGGCTCTTCTTGTGTGACCATATGAAACAGGATGTTGTCAATCTTAAATAATTGTACTATTCAGAAATCTCTGAACGAGTGTCTATATGAAATAGTGACCTGAGTACTTTACATTTGTTCATTATTCACAGAGGTTACAAGTAAGTGGCCATATGAAATAGACTCCTGACTACTACCCAGGTGTGTATCATTCAGGAGGAACAGAATGAGGGCCATATAAAAATGCTCGACTATTACACTGGTGTGCATTATTCACTGAAGCTCTAGATGAGTGTCTACATAAAGTAGACTCCTAACACTTCCTCAGGTGTGTATTATTGACTCTGACTCTGAATATTTGGGCATATGAAATAGACTCCTGACTACTACCCAGGTGTGTATTATTGACTCTGACTCTGAATATTTGGGCATATGAAATAGACTCTTGGCTACTCCACAGGTGTGCATTATTTAGTGAGACTCTGAATGATGGGAGAAAAGTAAATCCTGAGTATTTTCCAGATATATATGATTCTTCACTGAGGTACTGAACAAGTGGCCATGTGGAAGAGATTCGTGAATTATCAAATATACATATTTTTCCTGTAAAACTGAAAGAGTGGCCTTATGAAATAGACCCCATTTGACTCCACAGGTGTGCTCTATTCTTTGTCTCTCCAAACAAATCATCATATGAAATAGACTAATGATTATTCCCCATATGTGCAGTTTTGAAGAGGTTCTTTATGAGTGTCCATATCAAATAGTCTCCTGACTATCACATATGAGTGTATCATTTACAGTTGCATAATTTGGGGATACCTTAAAAGGGCGCTGACTACTTTACAGCTGTTTATTATGCACTGAAGCTCTGAATGAGAGGCCATATGAAATAGACCCCATTTGACTCCACAGGTGTGCATTATTCCTTAATGCTGTGATTGAGTGGCCATATGAAATAGACTCCTGACTACTACCCAGGTGTGTATTATTGACTCTGACTCTGAATATTTGGGCATATGAAATAGACTCCTGACTACTACCCAGGTGTGTATTATTGACTCTGACTCTGAATATTTGGGCATATGAAATAGACTCTTGGCTACTCCACAGGTGTGCATTATTTAGTGAGACTCTGAATGATGGGAGAAAAGTAAATCCTGAGTATTTTCCAGATATATATGATTCTTCACTGAGGTACTGAACAAGTGGCCATGTGGAAGAGATTCGTGAATTATCAAATATACATATTTTTCCTGTAAAACTGAAAGAGTGGCCTTATGAAATAGACCCCATTTGACTCCACAGGTGTGCTCTATTCTTTGTCTCTCCAAACAAATCATCATATGAAATAGACTAATGATTATTCCCCATATGTGCAGTTTTGAAGAGGTTCTTTATGAGTGTCCATATCAAATAGTCTCCTGACTATCACATATGAGTGTATCATTTACAGTTGCATAATTTGGGGATACCTTAAAAGGGCGCTGACTACTTTACAGCTGTTTATTATGCACTGAAGCTCTGAATGAGAGGCCATATGAAATAGACTCTTGGCTACTCCACAGGTGTGCATTATTCCTTAATGCTGTGATTGAGTGGCCATATGACCTGGACTCTGACTATTCCCAATGTGTATATTCTTCAGTGAGTTTCTGAATGAGTAGCCATATGAAATAGACTCCTCATTATTCTCCATGTGTGCATTATTCCTGAGGCTGTAAATGAGAGGCTATATAAAGTAGACTCCTAACACTTCCTCAGGTGTGTATTATTCAGTGAGTCTCTGAAGAAGTGGATATAAATAATAGAATCCTGAGTATTTCCCAGGTGTGTATTATTCAGTGAGTCTCTGAAGAAGTGGATATAAATAATAGAATCCTGAGTATTTTCCAGATATATATGATTCTTCACTGAGGTACTGAACAAGTGGCCATGTGAAATACACTCCTGACTTTTCCATAGGTCTCTATTACTCTGTGAGGCTCTGAATCAGTGGCCATAAAATAGAGACTCCTGAATATTCCCCAGGCGTGCGTTTTACATTCAGCTCTAAATTGGTGGCTATACGACATAGAATCCTGACTTATCCCATGGTGTATGCCAATCAGTTTGGCTTTGAACATGTGGCTATAGAAAATAGAATTTTGACTAAAATACAGGTGTTCCTTATTCAATGAAGCTCAGAAATAAATGCCATATGAAATAGCGTCCTGAGTATTCCCCAGGTATGTACTATTCACTGAGGCTCTGAACCTTTGGCCATGTGAAATTGTTTCCTGACTAGTCCACAGTTGTGTATTATTGACTCTGACTCTGAATATTTGGGCATATGAAATAGACAAGTTACTATTCCAAAGTTGTGTATTACTCACTCAGGGTTTAATTTTGTGGACATATAAAATAGACTAGTGTCTATTCCACAAGTGTGCATTATTCCCTGAGGCTGTAAATGAGAGGCTATATAAAGTAGACTCCTAACACTTCCTCAGGTGTGTATTACTCAGTGAGGCTCTTCTTGTGTGACCATATGAAACAGGATGTTGTCAATCTTAAATAATTGTACTATTCAGAAATCTCTGAACGAGTGTCTATATGAAATAGTGACCTGAGTACTTTACATTTGTTCATTATTCACAGAGGTTACAAGTAAGTGGCCATATGAAATGGAATCGTGACTAATCCACACATCCATCATCCACTGAGGCTATGAATGTGTTTCCAGTTGAAATAGACTCTTGGCTACTCCACAGGTGTGCATTATTCATTGAGGCTCTAAATGAATGTTTATCAAAATAAACTCTTAATTATTTTCCAGGTGTGTATTATTCAGTGAGGCTCAGAACACGTGGCCATATTAATTAGATTCCTTACTATAGCAAGGTTTTGTCTTATTCACTGAGGCTCTGAATATGTGTCTACATGAAATAGACCCCTGACTACAGCACATTATTCAATGACATTCGAATGAGCAGCCACATGAAAATGTCTCCTGACTATTCCACAGGTGTGCATTATTTAGTGAGACTCTGAATGATGGGAGAAAAGTAAATCCTGAGTATTTCCCAGGTGTGTATTATTGACTCTGACTCTGAATATTTGGGCATATGAAATAGACTCTTGGCTACTCCACAGGTGTGCATTATTAAGTGATTCTCTGAATGAGTGCCTATAAAAATAGACTCAGATGATATTACCACTGTGTAATATTCAGTCAGGCTGTGAAAGAGGGTCCATAGGAAACAGACTTCTAATTACTCCACATGTGCCTTATTTACTATTTGTCTGAATGAGTAGCCATATGAAATAGACTCCTCATTATTCTCCATGTGTGCATTATTCGAACAGGTTCTGTATGAGGTCCATGCCAAATAGACTCAGACACTCTCCCATGTGTGTATTTCTCAGCAATACCCAGAATTAGAGTTCATATGAAATAGACTCCTGACTACTACCCAGGTGTGTATCATTCAGGAAGGCACTTAATGCGTGGCTATCTTAAACAGCATCCTGATTACTCCATAGCAGTTCATTATTCACTGAAACTTTGAATGACACGCCATATAAATAGATACCTGACTATTGCTCCATTGTGAATTATTCAAAAGGTTCTAAATGAGTTTTAATATAAAATAGAATCCTGAGGATTCCCCAGGTGTGTATCATTCAGGAGGAACAGAATGAGGGCCATATAAAAATGCTCGACTATTTCACTGGTGTGCATTATTCACTGAAGCTCTAGATGAGTGTCTACATTAAGTTGACTCTTTTCTCTTCCCCAGGTGGGTATTATTGAATGAGACTCTGACTAGGTGGGCATAAAATAGAGACTCTTGTATATTGCCCAGGTGTTCATTACTTACAGAGACTCAGAATGTGTAGCCATTTGAAGTAGACCCTTGACTATTTCTGATGGGAGTCTTATTAACAGAGTCTTTTCACGAGTGGCCATGTGGAAGAGAATCGTGAATTATCAAATATACATATTTTCCTGTAAAACTGAAGGAGTGGCCTTATGAAATAGACCCCATTTGACTCCACTGGTGTGCTCTATTCTTTGTCTCTCCAAAAAAATTATCATATGAAATAGACTAATGTTTATTCCCGATATGTGCGGTTTTGAAGGGGTTCTTTATGAGTGTCCATATCAAAAGTCTCCTGACTATCACATATGAATGTATCATTTACGGAGTTGCATAATTTGGTGATACCTAAAAAAGGGCGCTGACTACTTACAGCTGTTTATTATGCACTGAAGCTCTGAATGAGAGGCCATATGAAATAGACTCCTTACTAGTGCGCCACTGTGCATTATTCCTTAATGCTGTGATGGAGCGGCCATATGACCTAGACTCTGACTATTCCCAATTTCTATATTTTTCAGTGAGTTTCTGAATGAGTAACCATGTAAAATAAACTGCTTCCTCTACTCCTTTGACTATTTCTCAGCTGTGCTTCTTCCACTGAGTCACTGGGTGAATGGTCTCCTCAAATAGTATCCAGACTATTCCCAATGTTTGCATTATTCAGTGAGTCTCTGAAGAAGTGGATATAAATAATAGAATCCTGAGTATTTTCCAGATATATATGATTCTTCACTGAGGTACTGAACAAGTGGCCATGTGAAATACACTCCTGACTTTTCCATAGGTCTCTATTACTCTGTGAGGCTCTGAATCAGTGGCCATAAAATAGAGACTCCTGAATATTCCCCAGGCGTGCGTTTTACATTCAGCTCTAAATTGGTGGCTATACGACATAGAATCCTGACTTATCCCATGGTGTATGCCAATCAGTTTGGCTTTGAACATGTGGCTATAGAAAATAGAATTTTGACTAAAATACAGGTGTTCCTTATTCAATGAAGCTCAGAAATAAATGCCATATGAAATAGCGTCCTGAGTATTCCCCAGGTATGTACTATTCACTGAGGCTCTGAACCTTTGGCCATGTGAAATTGTTTCCTGACTAGTCCACAGTTGTGTATTATTGACTCTGACTCTGAATATTTGGGCATATGAAATAGACAAGTTACTATTCCAAAGTTGTGTATTACTCACTCAGGGTTTAATTTTGGACATATAAAATAGACTAGTGTCTATTCCACAAGTGTGCATTATTCCTGAGGCTGTAAATGAGAGGCTATATAAAGTAGACTCTAACACTTCCTCAGGTGTGTATTACTCAGTGAGGCTCTTCTTGTGTGACCATATGAAACAGGATGTTGTCAATCTTAAATAATTGTACTATTCAGGAAATCTCTGAACGAGTGTCTATATGAAATAGTGACCTGAGTACTTTACATTTGTTCATTATTCACAGAGGTTACAAGTAAGTGGCCATATGAAATGGAATCGTGACTAATCCACATCCATCATCCACTGAGGCTATGAATGTGTTTCCAGTTGAAATAGACTCTTGGCTACTCCACAGGTGTGCATTATTCATTGAGGCTCTAAATGAATGTTTATCGAAAATAAACTCTTAATTATTTTCCAGGTGTGTATTATTCAGTGAGGCTCAGAACACGTGGCCATATTAATTAGATTCCTTACTATAGCAAGGTTTTGTCTTATTCACTGAGGCTCTGAATATGTGTCTACATAAAATAGACCCTGACTACAGCACATTATTCAATGACATTCCGAATGAGCAGCCACATGAAAATATCTCCTGACTATTCCACAGGTGTGCATTATTTAGTGAGACTCTGAATGATGGGAGAAAAGTAAATCCTGAGTATTTCCCAGGTGTGTACATTTAGTGAGGCTCTCAATGTGTGGCCATAGGAAAAGACTTCTGAGTACTCCGCAGGTGTGCATTATTAAGTGATTCTCTGAATGAGTGCCCATAAAAATAGACTCCAGATGATATTACCACTGTGTAATATTCAGTCAGGCTGTGAAAGAGGGTCCATAGAAACAGACTTCTAATTACTCCACATGTGCCTTATTTACTATTTGTCTGAATGAGTAACCATATGAAATAGACTCCTCATTATTCTCCATGTGTGCATTATTCGAACAGGTTCTGTATGAGGTTCCATGCCAAATAGACTCCAGACACTCTCCCATGTGTGTATTTCTCAGCAATACCCAGAATTAGAGTTCATATGAAATAGACTCCTGACTACTACCCAGGTGTGTATCATTCAGGAAGGCACTTAATGCGTGGCTATCTTAAACAGCATCCTGATTACTCCATAGCAGTTCATTATTCACTGAAACTTTGAATGACACGCCATATAAATAGATACCTGACTATTGCTCCATTGTGAATTATTCAAAAGGTTCTAAATGAGTTTTAATATAAAATAGAATCCTGAGGATTCCCCAGGTGTGTATCATTCAGCGAGGAACAGAATGATGGGCCATATAAAAAATGCTCGACTATTACACTGGTGTGCATTATTCACTGAAGCTCTAGATGAGTGTCTACATAAAGTAGACTCTTAACTCTTCCCCAGGTGTGTATTATTGAATGAGACTCTGACTAAGTGGGCATAAAATAGAGACTCTTGTGTATTGCCCAGGTGTTCATTACTTACAGAGACTCAGAATGTGTAGCCATTTGAAGTAGACCCTTGACTATTTCTGATGGGAGTATTATTCACAGAGTCTTTTCACGAGTGGCCATGTGGAAGAGATTCGTGAATTATCAAATATACATATTTTTCCTGTAAAACTGAAAGAGTGGCCTTATGAAATAGACCCCATTTGACTCCACAGGTGTGCTCTTTTCTTTGTCTATTCAAACAAATCATCATATGAAATAGACTAATGATTATTCTCCATATGTGCAGTTTTGCAGAGGTTCTTTATGAGTGTCCATATCAAATAGTCTCCTGACTATCACATATGAGTGTATCATTTACGGAGTTGCATAATTTGGGGATACCTTAAAAGGGCGCTGACTACTTTACAGCTGTTTATTATGCACTGAAGCTCTGAATGAGAGGCCATATGAAATAGACTCCTTACTAGTGCGCCACTGTGCATTATTCCTTAATGCTGTGATTGAGTGGCCATATGACCTGGACTCTGACTAATCCCAATGTGTATATTCTTCAGTGAGTTTCTGAATGAGTAACCACGTAAAATAGACTGCTTCCTCTACTCTTTTGACAATTTCTCAGCTGTGCTTCTTCCACTGAGTCACTGGGTGAGGGTCTCCTCAAATAGTATCCAGACTACTCCCCATGTTTGCATTCTTCAGTGAGTCTCTAAAAATGTGGATATAAATAATAGAATCCTGAGTATTTTCCAGATATATATGATTCTTCACTGAGGTACTGAACAAGTGGCCATGTGAAATACACTCCTGACTTTTCCATAGGTCTCTATTACTCTGTGAGGCTCTGAATCAGTGGCCATAAAATAGAGACTCCTGAATATTCTTCAGGCGTGCGTTTTACATTCAGCTCTAAATTGGTGGCTATACGACATAGAATCCTGACTTATCCATGGTGTATGCCAATCAGTTTGGCTTTGAACATGTGGCTATAGAAAATAGAATTTTGACTAAAATATAGGTGTTCCTTATTCAATGAAGCTCAGAAATAAATGCCATATGAAATAGCGTCCTGAGTATTCCCAGGTATGTACTATTCACTGAGGCTCTGAACCTTTGGCCATGTGAAATTGTTTCCTGACTAGTCCACAGTTGTGTATTATTGACTCTGACTCTGAATATTTGGGCATATGAAATAGACTCTTGGCTACTCCACAGGTGTGCATTATTCCTTAATGCTGTGATTGAGTGGCCATATGAAATAGACTCCTGACTACTACCCAGGTGTGTATTACTCACTCAGGGTTTAATTTTGGACATATAAAATAGACTAGTGTCTATTCCACAAGTGTGCATTATTCCTGAGGCTGTAAATGAGAGGCTATATAAAGTAGACTCTAACACTTCCTCAGGTGTGTATTACTCAGTGAGGCTCTTCTTGTGTGACCATATGAAACAGGATGTTGTCAATCTTAAATAATTGTACTATTCAGGAAATCTCTGAACGAGTGTCTATATGAAATAGTGACCTGAGTACTTTACATTTGTTCATTATTCACAGAGGTTACAAGTAAGTGGCCATATGAAATGGAATCATGACTAATCCACACATCCATCATCCACTGAGGCTATGAATGTGTTTCCAGTTGAAATAGACTCTTGGCTACTCCACAGGTGTGCATTATTCATTGAGGCTCTAAATGAATGTTTATCAAAATAAACTCTTAATTATTTTCCAGGTGTGTATTATTCAGTGAGGCTCAGAACACGTGGCCATATTAATTAGATTCCTTACTATAGCAAGGTTTTGTCTTATTCACTGAGGCTCTGAATATGTGTCTACATGAAATAGACCCCTGACTACAGCACATTATTCAATGACATTCCGAATGAGCAGCCACATGAAAATGTCTCCTGACTATTCCACAGGTGTGCATTATTTAGTGAGACTCTGAATGATGGGAGAAAAGTAAATCCTGAGTATTCCCCAGGTGTGTATTATTGACTCTGACTCTGAATATTTGGGCATATGAAATAGACTCTTGGCTACTCCACAGGTGTGCATTATTAAGTGATTCTCTGAATGAGTGCCTATAAAAATAGACTCCAGATGATATTACCACTGTGTAATATTCAGTCAGGCTGTGAAAGAGGGTCCATAGGAAACAGACTTCTAATTACTCCACATGTGCCTTATTTACTATTTGTCTGAATGAGTAGCCATATGAAATAGACTCCTCATTATTCTCCATGTGTGCATTATTCGAACAGGTTCTGTATGAGGGTCCATGCCAAATAGACTCCAGACACTCTCCCATGTGTGTATTTCTCAGCAATACCCAGAATTAGAGTTCATATGAAATAGACTCCTGACTACTACCCAGGTGTGTATCATTCAGGAAGGCACTTAATGCGTGGCTATCTTAAACAGCATCCTGATTACTCCATAGCAGTTCATTATTCACTGAAACTTTGAATGACACGCCATATAAATAGATACCTGACTATTGCTCCATTGTGAATTATTCAAAAGGTTCTAAATGAGTTTTAATATAAAATAGAATCCTGAGGATTCCCCAGGTGTGTATCATTCAGGAGGAACAGAATGAGGGCCATATAAAAATGCTCGACTATTACACTGGTGTGCATTATTCACTGAAGCTCTAGATGAGTGTCTACATAAAGTAGACTCTTAACTCTTCCCCAGGTGTGTATTATTGAATGAGACTCTGACTAAGTGGGCATAAAATAGAGACTCTTGTGTATTGCCCAGGTGTTCATTACTTACAGAGACTCAGAATGTGTAGCCATTTGAAGTAGACCCTTGACTATTTCTGATGGGAGTATTATTCACAGAGTCTTTTCACGAGTGGCCATGTGGAAGAGATTCGTCAATTATCAAATATACATATTTTTCCTGTAAAACTGAAAGAGTGGCCTTATGAAATAGACCCCATTTGACTCCACAGGTGTGCTCTATTCTTTGTCTCTCCAAACAAATCATCATATGAAATAGACTAATGATTATTCCCCATATGTGCAGTTTTGAAGAGGTTCTTTATGAGTGTCCATATCAAATAGTCTCCTGACTATCAAATATGAGTGTATCATTTACAGAGTTGCATAATTTGGGGATACGTTAAAAAGGGCGCTGACTACTTTACAGCTGTTTATTATGCACTGAAGCTCTGAATGAGAGGCTATATGAAATAGACTCCTTACTAGTGCGCCACTGTGCATTATTCCTTAATGCTGTGATTGAGTGGCCATATGACCTGGACTCTGACTATTCCCAATGTGTATATTCTTCAGTGATTTTCTGAATGAGTAACCACGTTAAATAGACTGCTTCCTCTACTCTTTTGACTATTTCTCAGCTGTGCTATTTCCACAGAGTCAGGGGGTGAATGGTCTCATCAAATAGTATCCAGACAATTTCCCATGTTTGCATTGTTCAGTGAGTCTCTGAAAAAGTGGATATAAATAATAGAATCCTGAGTATTTTCCAGATATATATGATTCTTCACTGAGGTACTGAACAAGTGGCCATGTGAAATACACTCCTGACTTTTCCATAGGTCTCTATTACTCTGTGAGGCTCTGAATCAGTGGCCATAAAATAGAGACTCCTGAATATTCCCCAAGCGTGCGTTCTTACATTCAGCTCTAAATTGGTGGCTATACGACACAGAATCCTGACTTATCCCATGGTGTATGCCAATCAGTTTGCCTTTGAACATGTGGCTATAGAAAATAGAATTTTGACTAAAATATAGGTGTTCCTTATTCAATGAAACTCAGAAATAAATGCCATATGAAATAGCGTCCTGAGTATTCCCCAGGTATGTACTATTCACTGAGGCTGTGAACCTTTGGCCATGTGAAATTGTTTCCTGACTAGTCCAGTATGCGGAATTCTGCTGGAAATGCCTGTTTTGAGATTCTCCACAGAAGCCTTTCAAACTGCATAAACACATGAGTTTAACTCTGTAAGTTGAATGCACACATTGACAACCATTCTGTTAGATAGCTCCGTTTTGGTTTTAGAACCTGATAGTTCTCATTACAGCATATACTCCCATTCACTCAGGAATGTCCAAACGCAGCTTT